>OX578151.1:50675250-50852026 GCA_951213105.1 Amaurobius ferox
TCTGATGTGGGCAACACATGACTTTCCTTATATAATGTAATGAATTTACTACTTTTACAGTAAAATAAATAGGTTTTTCTTATAGTAGATACTAATATTATTTCCAAGTTATTGAATTTTCGGCAATGAGTCGTCATTTTCATTGATTTAGCGTCATTTTTAGGCGAGATTTTCGTTAATATGGCAACATTTCAAAAAGTCGCCAAGTTGGCGACATTCCGCCAAATTCGTCGCCAAAATCTCGCCAAGCGTTATGGACGGAGAAATAAGTTGTTCTTACAGCAGATAAATGACTATTGGCGTTCAAATACAAAAGTATTACTCAAAGTATCTTTTTTCATGAATGGAACGAGCTAGATCCACGAGAATGATGTCACCCAATTTATCCCATGGTATTACATATGAAGAGTGAACATGTTTCTCAAGAGTAAATATTTTTTTTTTTCATTTTATATGACTTTTTAATATTTTTTTTTAAAAATGTATAATATCTCGAGAACGGTTCATGTTAGCGTTCTAAAATTTATGTCAATCGTTTTCTAATGAAAAATTACATAAGAAATGTCTATTTGCGTAACTTTATTAGTGGTTTTGATTTTTTGACAATTTTTTCAACATTTTATTCGAAAATTTAGGGGCGTTCTGAACATTCGATTTCGTATAAAATCAATAGGCTTCCAGTGTTTACGGATTGTAATTTTTGTACCAAATTTGGTTCGAATCGGTCCATTCGTTTGTCAGTTATCGTCTCCACGGACTCACTGACACACACATCACTTCACAAATGTTTGATTCGTGATCAGGGATTCTTGAAACGTGCTCTCCCGTCGAAAACTCGAATTCGAATTTTCGACCCCGTCACAATACTTTCCTTATACATTATGTATATAAGGAAAGTAAAAACGTTCTTTCAAACTATTTTTGAACCGAATCCGCACGGCAATTCCTTCATATTCATTGCATTTTAAAATACATCGAAATATACAATTTTTAATTTTTTTTTTACTTCGCTTTGTCCGAAAAAAGAAAATTAGTACAATACTGTAGTTTTTCAAAAATTGTGGGTGTATATCATTGCATTATAACTGCAATAATGATAATTATAAGTGTATTTTCTGTTATTTTTCAACCAAAGGCATATAACTCGAAATTTTGATTTCGTTCTTTCTCCGGTTTTGCTGGGCGTTGTTATGACGAGAAATGGACGATGTGCGTATGCGTGGCAATTAGTTGCGCGCGACTACACATGCTTTGAAACTAAAGGATTTAGATTAAAACGAAAGGGGGAAATGATTTTGATTCAAACCAGGCGATTTGGAAATGGAGTGGTGTTATCTGTATTTACTCAACGAATGCTTATTTGGGACCAACCTATGACCTGTAATTTATTATAGTAAATTATTTTTACAGGCGAAATGAACTGTCAGCTTAATGCATGTATACTGTCTCTAATATTACATGTATTTGGCTAGTCTAATATAAATAAATTTACTATTCTAGCGAAATATTTAAATTTGGTATCATGCATGTATGTACTAGGGTCGGATGCCTACCTTCAACAAAACAAAGAAAATTAAAACAAGTATACGAATTTCCTGCAAAAATGATTCGCTCACAAGTTATAGAATTTTGTATACAGTGTCCCAAAAAAATTGAAACGCGCTTTAATTCTTTACCTGTTGGAGATAAGTGGGCAATGTAAATTGCAAAAATGTTGAAAGTAAGGTAGGAAATAAGACTGCGTAAATGAAATGGTCCTCCCATTCATTTTCAAAATTTTTATACGATCCCCTTAGGCAAATTGGGTTAATCAGAAAATTTTTATTTTTAATGCAACAAGATCATTAAAAAAAACCCGCATATCTGTATCTTTAAAATCGACTGAATTATGATAAAGGAAACAAGAAAGATCAATCATGCTTAAAGCATTGATTATGAAACACTTTCAAACTTCAATGCAATTTTATTTAAACATCTCTAAAATGCAATACATTCCTAAGTAATATTTTAAAACTTATCACAATACAACATTAATTTATTACATTTGAAAACTTAAACCTTCATCGAAAAAAATGAACTACATTCAAATGACGGCATTGAACTATAAATTCCTGGTTTAAACATCTCTAAAATGCGATACATTCCTCTGTAATATTTTTAAAATCATCATAATACTACAATAATTTATTATATTTGAAAATTTCATCGAAAACAACTGTCATTCATTCAAATGACGTCATAGAAAACATAACATGCCTGGCTCTCTCTATAAAAGCAGCATTTCATTCATAACATTTTCCCATTCATTTCATTCATCACAGTACTAAAATAATTTATTTTATTTAAAACATAAGACCATGGAGCTACAAGTAATTAAACTCTATGCTTAAAACTTCATCGAAAAAAATCGTCCTTCTCTTTGTAAAATCAATGAATATTTCATTCATATCAGCTATGCAGACTTCATGAGCTAAATACTTTTACGTTAAAAAAAAATACAGCAATTCTTATACAACTCATCCTACATATTTTGCTGTTTACATTTTAAGTAAGTGTAAAATAGGCTTCGTTGTAGAAATAATCAAATTTGGATGATCATTTAAACTCAATTATATTGTCATTGAGTTGTTTCAGTATGTAGATGCACAGAATTTAAGCAAAAATAAAGCGGTTTTAGGACGAATACAACACTCAATATGAATTAAAAAGAACTTTAAAAATCACGATTTTGAGACAAGATAGATGCTATATTTTATTTTGAAGTGGGTCACGTGATCTTTTCATATCATGGTCACATGATCGCTTCATATAAGAGGTGTAATTATTATTTTAATTTATATTTAAAAAACTACTGAATATATTTTGGTGAAATTTTATTTATAAATTTTATGGAATTATTTGAATATTACTTAAAATTTTCGAAGCAATTTGTGAATTTTAAATCCGCTTAAAAAATGTTTGAAAAATTAGATCCCATAGGGTTCAATATATTTCATTTTTTCAACCCGGGTTCAATCCAAAACTAATTGGGTGATATCATTCATTTATATTCCCATAGGTCCTACAGACCGTCTGAACAACATACTAAAATTTCATTTTGATTAAGTCATTTTTAAGGCAGTTATCGTGCTGACAGACAGGCAGACAGACAGAATGAACAAAGTCATAAACACTTTTCAACTTTGTTGTAAAGTGTTAAAAATCTGACTTGTGCCACTTTTCCGTACCATGTGAAAGGCTGTTTCATCAGTGAAAATAGAAATCAGAAACAGATTGACGATGGAAATTGTTTAGATCAAAAATACGTTAATATGTGTCAAAATTGTTTATCACAAATACATCTAAATAAAGCATTACCCAGACAGAGATCATATAAAGCAGTGGTATTCACTACGCGGTTGAGTGTCCTATGTATTATCATCCAGTTTTATTTTTTTGTGGTATGTCACCAATTTACATTTCTAATTTGATATAGGGTCCCCATTCACAATGTTCTGTTTTCAATTACTAAATATAACTCTCTCAATTTTAAAGATACATATATGCGGATTTTTTTGATGATATGCATTAAAAATAAAAAAATTATGATTGACAAAATTTATCTAAGGGGGTCGTATAAAAATTCAAAAAGTGTAACTTTTTGAAAATGAATGGGAGGACCATTTCATTAACGCAGTCTTATTTCCTACCTTACTTTCAACATTTTTGCAATTTACATTGCCCACTTATCTCCAATAGGCAAAGAATTAAAGCGCGTTTCAATCTTTTTGGGACACCCTGCAGATAGCGGCTAAACAAAAAACAGAAACAGCAAATCGATATTCTCATGTTTACGTACGTAATTTTTTTGCACGGTATCACAAATTTCCAGTTCAATTTTAAGGAAGTTTTCTACTTCTTCGTATAAACGAGCGTATGTCATTTTTCTTCCAAGACTTTGATGTAGCGATTTTTCTTCGCTCATTGATTGGAAGTGAATTTTGCTGTTAAAGTATGTGTTTTATCGTTGCCATTCCTCTGCTGCTTAATTTCCCTCTATTCCATCCCCTTCTGGACGTCTGAAGATCCTCAACTTCGGTTTATTTTGTGGAGTAATAAGGAAAACGTGGTGTTCGCGTGAGTTGTATACTGGAACCAATCTTTGATGGATGAGCACTAAGATTTCATTATGGTTGCCCAGAAAATAAAAGTGGGCGTAAAAGGAAAAACCGCATTCTTTCTAGCTCATGTAAAGCGTTTTCATATTAACATTTCCAGTAAAAGTTTTCATTACATAAATATGTTTAGGCAGGGGCGGAAAATTATTGTAAATTCTTACCAGCCAGAAAAAATATGTACCGACCAATTTGCGCGCACTGTTTGTTCAAGGTTCTCAATTCTTATAAGCAAAAAAAAATAAGAACCTAAAATGCAATTTTTACATACACTTTAACACATTTCGCAAAAGTTTAAATACACAATACCAAAAGTAATAAAATTATGTATATTGCTAGACTTTCATAGCTTTTTACTTTCCTTATACATTATTGTATATAAGGAAAGTATTGTGACGGGGTCGAAAATTCGGATTCGAGTTTTCGGCGGGAGAGCATGTTTCAAGCATCCCTGATCACGAATCGAACATTTTTAAAGAGCTGTCTCTCTCTGTGTGTGTGTGTGTGTGTGTCAGTGAGTCTGTGGAGACGATAACTGACGAACGAATGGACCGATTCGAACGGAATTTGGTACAAAAACCACAATCCATAAATCGTCAAAAAATTAAAACCGCTAATAAAGTTACGCAAATAGACATTTATTATGTAATTTTTCATTAGAAAGCGATTGACATAAATCTTAGAACGCTAACATGAACCGTTCTCGAGATATTGCGCATTTTTCAAAAAAATTATCAAAAAATCATATAAAATAAAAAAAAAATATTTTCTATTGAGAAACATGTTCAGTTTTCATATGTAAACCATGCGATAAATTTGGTGACATCATTGTCGTGGATCTAGCTTGTTCCATTCATGAAAAAAAAATACTTGAGCAATACTTTTGTATTTGAACGCCAATAGTCATTTATCTGCTGTAAGAAAAACTTATTTTTCCGTCCATAACACTTGGCGAGATTTTGGCGACTAATTTGGTGAAATGTCGCCAACTTGGCGACTTTTTTAAATGCTGTTAAATTAACGAAGAACTCGCCAAATGGATAAAAATGACGCTAAATCAATGAAAATGACGACTCATTGACGAAAATTCAATATCTTGGAAAGAATATAAGTATCTACTATAAGAATAACCTTTTTTTAACTGCAAAAGTAGTAAATTCATTGCATTATATAAGGAAAGTCATGTGCTGCCCATATCATATTTTTTTTTTATTAAAATGTACAATGTGCACATAATTTAATTTTTGCTATAAATCTTTTAAATTTGAACACATGCCTAAGTAAATATAGCACTGGTAGCAACATTAATGAAACATGCATAGAATAGCAAATTTATTTATTTTAAAATGTAGTACTTTATGATGTAGGAACATTAGTTATTATTTAAAAAAATTGAATATATAAATGGCTTATTATTACTAGTCAGAGTCTTCCTCAGAATAGAAGCAGGCCAGGATGCTATTACACATAAAGAGAACTTAAAATAATTGAAGGCACTAAGTTACAGAGCAGAAATGCATGTACCCTCGTAACAGCCGCATCATTATCGATAAGCCCGCGTAGCGGCCGGGTATGCGGTCAACAAATACTTCATCAACTCACGATTAGCCATCACTTGCGCGCGTAATAGAAGTGCGCGATTGACAGCTACTTTATGAACTGCACCATTAACCGTGACTTTTGCGCGTAGCGGAGGTGCGCGATCGACAGCTACTTAATGAACAATCCCTTTATCCGCGACTTTCGTGCTTAGCGGAGATGTGCGATCAACAGCTACTTCATGAACAATCCCGTTAGCCGCGACTTTCGCGCTTAGCGGAGGTGTGCAATCAACAACTACTTCATGAACAATCCCGTTAGCCACGATTTTCGCTCTTAGCGGAGGTGTGCGATCAACACCTACTTCATGATCAATCCCGTTAGCCGCGACTTTCGAGCTTAGCGAAGGTGTGCGATCAACAGCTACTTCATGAGCAATTCTGTTAGCCGCGATTTTCGCACGTAGCAGAGGTGTGCGATCAATACCTACTTTATGAACTGTCCCGTTAACAGTGACTTTTGAGCGTAGCGGAGCGATTGACAGCTACTTCATGAACTGTGCCGTTAGCCATGACTTACGCTCGTAGCTGAGGAGTGCGACAAACAGCTACTTCATGACTGCACTGTTAGCCGTGTCTTATACGCGTAGTGGAGGTTAGTGATCGAAAATTACTTCATGACTTGCACTGTTGGCCGTGACTTTCGCACGTAGTCTGGCTGCTTCATCAACACCTATTTTATGAATTGTGCCGTTAGTCGTGATTTGCGCGCGCGATCGACAGCTACTGCAAAAAATCTATTAAAAGTTAAGAGTTTTTTCAAACAACAACAAGGCTGGTCGCCGGAAGCGGTTAGTAAAAAACACGAGCCAAATACGTTCTTCCATATTTCATCAAAGCCGGCCCAGATCGAAGCTACTGATCGGGTTAATCTGCAGAACTTTTGTTTCCCCTTCAATCATCTTAATATACGCACATATTACCTGTTCCTGCAAATGACGGCGCAAAAAGAAACAAACAAAAGAAAAAAACGTAGTCCAGAAAACTAAATTAAGTATTAGTTTTAGAACAATAATGCTTACTATCAAATCTTCAGAACTTTAAGTTGATAAATAATAAATGAAAACAACTTTGAAAGTTTTTATCTATTGGAAGAGGGAATGTATTTGCTTATTCTGCTTCTTTAAATGGAGGAATGAAGTAGATGCTTATCCGTTTTTCTTTGGCACTAGATCATTGTTTTATCTTATTATTATTATCTGAGGGACGGGTTAGGTGATAATATGCGGTCGAAAACTTTGCTGGAAGCTCTGCATTCTCCGCGGGTGAAAGCCGAAGGTCTTTCTTATATGCGATGCACAATGCACCGATCGAGATTGCATAAACCGATTCTCACACCCACGACGACCACTCGCAACCGATTTTGCGCTCTGCCACGTGCTTCGAGCTTTTGGGAAGTCTCCATTATTTTGTGCAATCGGGCTTTCTTTGAGGTAGAATTTTAAAATTTTGCGACTCAAATAAAATTGAACTCGCCAAGTGAAAAACTGGACTCGCCAGTGGCGACCTGGCGTGTGGGATTCCCCACCCCTGTGTTTAGGTTATATATGTAGACCAGTTAACACTGTGCAACGTATTAATTATAACCAATTATAATAATAATTGGTTAGTTAATAACCAATTATAATAATAATTAGTTAATTATAACCAATCAGTTACATTTTCGCTTTACGATGTCATGTTCCAGTTTTCACATTCTATGGGGGGAAAAATTACTTCATTCTTCTTACTTTACTCGAAATATCTTCTGAATTATAAGATAGATATAAACAGTAGACGACAAAATTTTTCAGATGGGAAAACCAGTTCCTAGTTCAATAATTTGATTTTTTAAAGTTCCTGTAGTTTTTTGCCAATCGGCTTGTCAAGTTGAAGAATACTGAAAATTTTCAGTTTCAAAATTTGTAATGCTCCATATCTCGAAAACTAAAAAGTGCTAGCTCTAAATGTAAACATTTGCAGTTCTACAAAAGTCTACAAGGATATATATATATATATATATATATATATATATATATATATATATATATATATATATATATATATATATAGATATATATATATATAGATATATATATATATATATATATATATATATATATATATATAGATATATATATATATAGATATATATATATATATATAGATATATATATATATATATATAGATATATATATATATATATAGATATATATATATATATATAGATATATATATATATATATAGATATATATATATATATATATAAACTGGATTTCCTACCAGGTTCTTGGTTTTTGAACTATTGTGGTTATAATTTCGTTATTATAATATTCTGAACTATATTGAAAATGTGCTTACAATTTCGATAATTTATTATTTGAAACTGTTTTGAAAATATTATTCCAATTTTGCAAGATGTTATTCTTAGAAAACCATTTCGTTTCCATAGGACCGGAGCCGAAAATTGGCGCTTTTAAAAAAAGTCGCAAATTTTAACTGTCTTAAATAAAATAGCGAGTTTTAGCGCGTTTATATAAATTCGCAAATTTCACGTTCCTAAATAAAATAAATGTTCACTTTCCGTAATTCACGTTTTCTGTTTTGTTATAAAAACGTGAGTTTTCATGCTTTTTTTTTTTCACCAAAAATCGCGGATTTTAGCACTTCTAAATAAAATTAACAATTTGTATGTAACTGCAATATGGATTATGTACATATACAATTTTTTTTTTACCCTAAAATGTCGCTTTTTGCAGCTTTTTTAATCTTACTTTTTTCGGTTCTAAAATGTAGTTTCATACGCGATTTTCTAAATTTTATTTAAAATCTTCTGAATTTTCATTTCAAAGAGTTTACAGGTATGTCATAATTGCTATAATGGAATCAAAAACTATAAATCATCTGCTGTAACTTTAAATGAAAATGTTTCCGTTTGCTATGTGTTGCCCCCTTTTTTTTTGCTTTCCTTATTATGCATAATGTATAAGGAAAGTATTGTGACTGGGTCGAGAATTCGAGTTTTTGATGCGAGAGCACGTTTCAAGCATCCCTGATCACGAATCAAACATTTTTGAGGTGGTGTGTGTGTGTGTGGGGGGGGGGGGGGGGGAGACGATATCTCACGAACGAATGGAGCGATTCGAATGAAATTTGGTTTTCATGGTTGAAATTTGGTCGTTTCAAGCATCCCTGATCACGAATCAAACATTTTTGAAGGGATGTCTGTGTGTGTCAGTGAGTCTGTGGAGACGATATCTCACGAACAAATAGAGCGGTTCGAATGAAATTTGGTACAAAAATCACAATCCGTGAGTACTGGAAGCTTATTGTTTTTAAACGCTATCGAATGTTCAGAATCCCCTAAATTTTCGAGTGAAATTTAGAAAAAATCATCAAAAAATCAAAACCTTTAATAAAGTTACGCAAATAGACATTTCTTATGTAATTTTTTCTTAGAAAACAATTGACATAAACTTTAGAACGCTAGTATACACCGTTCTCGAGATATTGCAGATGTTTCAAATAAATTTATCATAAAATCCCATAAATTAAGAAAAATATATTAACTTTTGAGAAACATGTTCGCTTTTCATATATAATATCATGCGATAAATTGGGTGACATCACTGTCGTGTATCTAGTTCGTTCCATTCATGAGAAAAGATACTTTGAGTAATACTTTTTTATCTGAACACCAATAGTCATTTATCTGTTATAAGAATAACTTATTTCTCCATCCATAACGATTAACGAGATTTTGGCGAAGAATTTGACAGAATGTCGCTAACTTGGCGACTTTTTTAGATGTTACCAAATTAACGAAATTTTCGCCCAGTGGATAAAAATGACGCTAAATCAATGAAAATGACGACTCATTGACGTAAATTCAGTATCTTGGAAAGAATATAGGTATCTACTATAAGAATAACCTATTTTTTTTACTGTAAAAATAGTAAGTAAATTCATTGCATTATATAAGGAAAACCATGTGCTGCCTACATCAGATTTTTTCAATTAAAAACTACAAATAAATTCATTGATAAAATATAATAAAAAAAAAATCGTCTGCGGTAAATATAAATTTAAATATTTCAAGAATGGTATATTGTACACTAGTAGAGTTAAGAAATTTAAGGATATTTTTTTCTGCTGATAGTAGTATGAAAACGAATTTTGTTTTGTATGTTTTGCCGTTCTCTAGCTCTTGCTGAAAGATTGTTAGAACAGGAAATACCGCAATTTATAAATTTTTCGAACAAAATTTAAAGATTTTAGATTTGTCTCATTACTTATAAGTCAGTTAACCCATTTGTATGCAAAATTTACGTTGTGTATGCAAAAATTCATTAGTTACAGCCAGCTGGTGCATGGGTTCTTTGTAATTTTTACGTTCTCATCCGTAGTATTTAGAAAGCACTGTTTTAACGAAAATCTTTTGATTTCGCGATTTTGATGCCAATATATGTTTTAAGATCTCCTTGCAGGCATTGACGTGGATGCCAATGACTGCAAAGGGGGGTCGAACTGTTTGGGATAGGATATGTCAAATACCTGTCTTTTTGAGAGTTTCTTCGTTTGGGAATGACTCTTTCCCACCCGTAAGCAAAAGGTTAAAATTCGGAAAGAAAAAAAATGAAAAGTCGTTGAGCCACACTCCCCAGTTAATTAAATGTGACAAAGCATCGTGAGACCAAAATGTTTAAGAACCACTCCAATAACTTCATAGATTCGCACCGAACTTACTTTCGTTTTAGACACCTTTTCAGTCCACCCCCTTGGGGGGAGGGGTGCCGTTCGATTTACCAGATTCTAATTGGAAAGGTGTGCAGAGAGGAAGAGGGCATTGGGAAGGAACACTCTCGTCTTTTGAAATATGAGTACCTATGTTTCATTAATCTGGTTACCATGGCTACGTCTCAGTGGGGAAGCTGTGTTAATCTTTGTATATATCTAGATATTCCCGGGCTTTCAGCTTTTCTTGGTCTTTTGTTGCTCTGTAGCCGCGAGAGGATTATGTATACAGCTATTGGGCTATGATTTAGAAAGGGCTGGTTATTTTCAGATTTGTTTGGTTTTTATTGTCTTCAGTCGTGAATTGTTCTAAATTGTCTTGAATGCACAGTATTCAAAGTTACTTTAATACTTCCTCATACTATGTAAGTATAGAGAAAGTATTGTTTTCACGAATATTTTGGAATTCGAGATTTTGATGCCAATTTATGTTTTAAGACCTCCTGAACACGTTTTGACTATTTCTGGAGCGATGTCTATGTCTGCGGTCGATTTCTTGTGTACACGATTGCAACCACAAATATTAATGGATTTTCAAGAAATTTTATATCGGGTGTTGCTAACCCTAGAACTGGTAGAATTTTTTTTTAATTCGAGCGAAAACTTCGAAATTTATTCGAAATTGTATATTTTTTTAACATGGAAGCATAGGACAAAATTTGGCATAATCATACATAAGGTTTATTTAGAGTTCAATGATCACGAGATTTTATAGCTTCAATCATTCAATCATTGTTGTGAAAGATAGCCGCGATACAACTTTTTTTGTTCGTGACGTCATTAGCCCCCTGGGAGACAAGTCACCCCCCCCCCCCCTGGGGTTACATTGTCAAGTATATATGATATCAAGCGAAATATTTTTTCAAGCCATTTAAAGTAAACGGTGACACGCTATAATTGTACCGGCCGTCCATACAGTTACCTTACACCTTTCTGGTAGGTCGGACGGTCTGGGTCTCAACAACGCTATAATTGTAATCATTTGGACCCACAATGCCGATTTTTCAAAAATTCCTTGTAAAATTTAAAAAAAAAAGGGGGGGGGGGGTTTCTGGTATGCAAAAGTCGAATTGAGCCACAACATCCCAGTTAATTAAATTTAGTGATCAACATTACTTTTTGATTTAGAATATAAGATAAAGTAGTGCAAAATCTATATAGTATATAATTGAAACTCCATTAGTTTGTCACATCATCGTTTGAAAACGTCTGTACCTGCTTTCGTGAAATTTTAATGAGTAGCCATGGTATGGCCCTACTTAAAATTTAGGCGTGTGTCTGTCTGTCTTCGTGTCTTTCTGACTGTTTTCTCACTCTGGGCGTGACTAATCGGTATATGAGCCTGCAAACAAATTAAACCCCAATTGTTACTTGAGTCTTCAAACAACTGGAATGATTAGTTTTTTAGCCTTTCTTCAATAAGTGTATTTCAAAATCCGACAACATGACCAGGTCGTTGTTTGTATTTTTGTCGCTAAAATTATGGAAGCTATATAAGCAATGGTATACATCAAAGCAAGGACATTCAGCACTGATGACAAAGAAGCTCTTCGCATGGCCAACTGTATGTTACCTGCTCAAGGGCCACAACTGAAATATCTCTATTTATGCCCCAAATGAGACCGGAAGCGTAGTATACAAAGAAGCTATTGTTACTTTCCTTATATACATAATGTATAAGGAAAGTATTGTGACGGGATCGAGAATTCGAGTTTTCGACGGGCGAGCACGTTTCAAGCATTTTTGAGGTGATGTCTGTGTGTGTGTGTGTGTGTGTGTCAGTGAGTCTGTGGATACGATATCTCACGAACAGAGCGATTCGAATGAAATTTGATACAAAAATCGCAATCCGTGAATACTGCAAGCCTATTGTTTTTAAACGTAATCGAATGTTCAGAAATAACCACCCTAAATTTTCGAGTGAAATTTTGAAAAAATCATCAAAAAAATCAAACCTTTAATAAAGTTACGCAAATAGACATATGTAATTTTTCCTCAAAAGACGATTGACACAAACTTTAGTACGTTAGCATGAACCGTTCTCGAGATATAGCACATTTTTCAAATAAATTTATCAAAAAAATCAAGTAAAATAAAAAAAAAATATTAACTGTTAAGAAACATGTTCACTTTCCATATGTAATATCATGCGATACATTTGGTGACATCATTCTCGTGGATCTAGCTCGTTCCATTCATGAGAAAAGATACTTTGAGTAATACTTACTTTACTTGAACGCCAATAGTCATTTATCTGCTGTAAGAATAACTTATGTCTCCATCCATAATGCTTGGCGAGATTTTGGCACGGAATTTGGAGGAATGTCGCCAACTTGGCGACTTTTTTAAATGTCGCCAAATTAACGAAAACCTCGCCAAATAGATAAAAATGACGCTAAATCAATGAAAATGACGACGAATTGAAGAAAATTCAATATCTTGAAAGAATATAAGTATTTACTATAAGAATAACATTTTTTAACTGTAAAAGTAGTAAATTCATTGCATTATATAAGGAAAGTCATGTGCTGCCCACATCAGATTTTTTACATTGTTATGCATAAATAAAATTGTATGTTGTGTTTCTGTCTGTCTTTTTATTATCTCAGAATGGAGAACAAACACTTCTTTCGTGTTTACCTTCCTTACCTACATAGTATAACGTATAAAGAAAAGTATTGTGATGGGTTTGAGAATTCGAATTTTAAGTTTTTAACGAAAGAGCAGGTTTCAAAATCCCTGAACACGAATAGCACACATGTGAGGTGTGTGTCTGTGAGAGCAATAACTGTAAACAGATAACCATTTCCGGCATAATTTTTCATTAGAAAACGAATGATACAAACTTTAGAACACCGGGTGAATTGTTCTCGAAATATTTTCCGATTTTTGAATGAATTTTTGAAAGAGAATCAAGACTTTCAATACTGTTAAAGAAATAATTATTTCGGACGCAATTTTTCATTAGAAGACGAATGAAACCAATTTTAGAACGCTAGCAGGAACCATTTTTGAGATATTTCCCTTTTTGCGAATAAATTTATCACAAAAATTGCATATAATTAAAAACAAGTAATGAGTATTATCCAATAAATTTAATCTCCATATGCAAAATTAAGTACCAAATTTGTTATCACTCAGGTGGATCTAGTTCATTCTATATTCCCGAAGAAATAAATACTTTTTGTACTAGTTTTGTATTATTACGTTTACGTCCAAAAATTTGCAAATAGTTTCTTATTTCAAGAGATTTTCGTTGCAGTTGTTATATTTTGATGAGGAATTTGCCCGTGAATATGAGTAAGTTGAAAAGAATATCAGTTTATCCTAACTGTCGTAGAATTCAAATCTAATTTTCTGAACTTAACTCTTACCTTGAGCAGGATTTTTGAGCTTCTTGTGATTCAGTAATCTGGGTGAAAACAATGAGCACAACACATTTTAACGTCACGATCAGTTTAATATAACGTACACATACACATATTTGTATATAGGGTTTGTTCACGTTTCCTTTACTTCAATTAATACATTTAATCCAGAGCGCAGTACTTTATTATTAGGTTCCATAAACCTTCCATTTCAAAATCATTCCTAAAACTAATTATTAGGCCGTGAATTTTGGCCTTCTAGGAATCATAAAACCCCATTCTTTTTTGTCTGCGCTAACGCACTGGCAAAACTTCTTCCATACTTTTTTTTTTTCATGAATAATCAAAACAACAAAATTATCTATTCAAAGCTGCTCGCCGCAGCCAGCGCCATCTAATGCGCTCTACAAAAATTAGTGAAACGTCAACATAAGTAACCCTGCTTGGACGCATAAATTGCCAAAAGCGCCTAATTTCAGTTCACGTGGTACTCATTCATTGCCAAAAAAATTGTGACGAGGATTTTGTACACCATTATTTGACTCTGAAATAAGTTAAGTCATTGCATTATGTAGGGAAAGTCGTGTACTACCCACATCAGATTTTTGCGATTATTATTATACGATATCAAAATGAAAGACTCCAAATATTTAAAGTTCACGCTATTAGGTACGCTGCTAGCAAATATTATAATTACTCGCGAGTACCCGTAAAAAATCACTGGAAATTTATTCACTGAAAGTTAATAAATGTAAAAGATCTTCAAGTTTGGTTTTTTTATGTCAAAGATATCTTCAAAAAGAATATTTTTAGTGTAGATTCATTTACCTTAGTAAAAACGACTCAAAATGATCTCATTAAATCGGTTTCTATATTCTCTTCCTCAAGTGATCGGAGAATAATGACGGAAAAGCTAAGTGTCAGTTGGACCTCACTGTACAATTACAAAGAGTCTTCGGTGAATACGAGTTTTTCTCTTGTTTAAGATTTAATTAATCAGCTGCACTACATTTTTGTCTTATTTTAACCACTATAGCTGCACTATATATTTGTATTATTTAAGTGTTATTGAAGTGTAAAAAGGTATCTTTGAATAACGTAATTTCTGCTTTCTCATTCAACAAACGATAATAACATGCATAAATTACTTCCACCCGAAATCATCCTGTTTATTAATATGCTTGTTGCCATTCAACAAACGATAACATGCGTAAATTACTCACACTCTAAATCATATTGTTTATTAATTTCCTTGTTGCCATTCAACAAAGAATAATAACATGAGTAAATTACTCACACTCAAAATTATGTTGTTTATTAATTTTCTTGTTGCTATTCGGCAAGCAATAATAACATGTGTAAAGTACTCGCACTCGAAATTATGCTGTTCGATAATTCTTCAATGCCGTTCGATTTACAAAACGGTAATGAGGAAAATGAGCAAAGGACTTGAAGCATTGAAAGACAAGCTATCGTCTTATGAAATAGGAGCACCTCCGTTTCATTATTTCGTTGTCATGGTGACGTGTCTACGAAGCAACTGTGGTAATCTTTGTGTACCTAGATATTCCCGGGACTTTAGCTTTCCTTTGTCTGTTGACACTCCGGCGGCTGAGAGGATTAAATACCTACTTGAAGTCGTATTTTAGGATGTGCGAGTAGTTTTAAGATTTGTTAGGGTTAATTGCCTTCCTTGTGAAATATGCGTTCTCGTGAAGTGGTAGGTTTTAGTAAATGAAGAAATTTAAGCTACCTTAATTGAGGAAACATTCATTAATGGAACAGACGTATTTGAAACCTTACTTTTATTGGAGCCCTTAATGAACGGATTTGCGTGCTTATTCCCCTCCCCCCCCCCCCTTTATTTTTATTTCCGTGTTTTCATTCAAAAATCGCAATAAGTTTAAAAGTTGTTAATAGTACCAGATTGAAATTTCCACATGAAATATGTTTATAACCCATATATCTCCAATCTTGTTGCGAATTGTCTCAGTGCTCATACATTTTTTTAAAATAACTTTTATTTATTTTTAATAGTTAATAAATTAATTGCTGTTCTATTAAAGTCCTGTTGCAGTTGTTAAAATATTCTGAAAGATGTGGCCTTTATAATAACTTTCCGAGGGGGTGTTTTGGCACCTCCCTGACCGCCCCCCCCCCCTTAAATATGCCCATGGTGATGCTAGCGTTATAAATGTTACAAAAGTGATGCACAGCCTGGTGCTATATTTCAAAACTTATAAAAACTATTTTTGTTTTAGCTCATTTTAATCAATTTTAAATTTGTTCCCCAATAAAAATCATGCTCAGAAAAGTTTACTTTGTTGTACCTTTAAAATTGATTGAGATATGCACTATTTTTAAAAATCAAATGTTTTCCTTTTATTCTCTGCACTGAATTTAGCCGTATTGACTACTATTTTTTTAAAACAAAAATGTTTTGCTAAATTCTTCATTCAATAAAATAATAAAAATTATTATTTTAAATAATTGATATGTTTGACCTAATCAGTACACGTGAGGGGAATAACCATCCGAGTGGCAATTAGTTGATATTGAATTGCCAAATTTGATGCCTTCTGAAGTGTCGGAAATAATCGGAAAAAATGGTAGCAAATTTTGATTTTTTAATAAATGTCATATTGCAATCAATGTAAAAGATATGGTAACGCAATTGACGTCTTTGAACGTGATTTTTATAGGGTAATGTTACGAACGTATCGTCAGGAATCGTGGGTGTTCACGCAGGACACAATAACGAGTGTACATTTCTGGGTAACTTACGTTTATTCACAAGCACAAAGTAAACAGGAACAATATACAATCAAACAGCACTTAAATGCTCCACTAATTTCACAGAATGTTGACGAAAGTAATTTCACGAAACGGCAGCAACTATTCTCAAAACATTGACAAAAATCACAGTCCAATCTAGCTCGTATCGCGTCAACTCCCAACTACAACGGAAGGATGAGACTTTTTATAGTCTCTCTGTAGAAACTTCTGGAAATCTCTCTATCTCCTAGACTAATCGTCATTTCGTGAAGTTTCTGGAACATTTCGGAAGTCGCCAAATTGGCGATACACCGCTAAATCTGGTTACCCTTGGCTCACGTCATGGACTGTGTTTTCTTCGCTTGGCCTTCGAGACAGACGAAAGAGGAAGCGCCAAAGGGAATATTGCGCGTTCACAACAGTAACAAATTTTGCAATTGACTATAGTGACATAAAACGAAAATTGAAGACACTGCTAAGTTCCGAAGAATAACAGAAATTCTGCAATTACTTTCATTGATTGGTGCATAAACCTTTTAATATTAATTTATGTAACATTTACAACTCCAAGCATTATTGTTTACAGAATGATTTGCTCGTTTTAGGGACACCCTCTATAAATCGGGTGCACCGCGAACCTCCCAATCACTACTAAGCCTGGACTTACACACTGAAGGAGAGGGGGGAGGGTGTCTTATGACCAAAATGTTGTATGTTTACAGTGCAGGATTTTTTTTTTCCAATATGAACCCTATGGAGAACTATGTAATTTTTCTCCTAATAGGACTGGTTATGACTCCCCGCCCCTGTGCTTACGCTGCTGAAAAAAGGACCCGTCACAATCAGCATTCTCAAAAGTTAATATTCGCAAATGAACTCTGTGGTATGGCAATCAATCCACTTTCTTGTTCGTTATCACTTTAGTCATTTACTTCCTGTGTAAATACTAGGGTCACACTGAAATTTTTGAGACTGGCAGACGATATGCGCTAGAAAAGAAAAATATTGATCGGATATTTACACTAACTCTTTTATGTCCGCAGACAATAATTTGCGGCAAGAATTACAATTTAGCTATCGTAGAATAAATTTTGAAAGAAAGAAAATGGAGTTGACGCGAGAGCGTTACCGAGCTATGATTTTCTATGATTTTAAGGTGGGACTAAATCAAGAAGAATGTTTTCAACGTCTACAGTTAGCATATGGAAATGATGCTCTATCTCGTGCCACTGTATTCAGATGATTTACAGAGTTTAGAAGAGGTCGAAATTTTTCCCTGGATGAAGAACACACAGAAAGACCTTTATCAACTGTAGTCCCAAAACATGTGTCAGCCATTCGAAAAATGTTAATCTATGATAATCGCTGTACCTACCAAATGATACATAAAGGAACTTAACATTGGATCCGCAGCTATACGTAAATTATTCATGAAGAACTACATATGAAAAACTTAGTTTGTCGTTGGGTCCCCCATAATTTAACAGAACACCAAAAAGCGGAGCGTGTCAGAATCAGTAAAGGAACCCTAAAATTACTTAATGAGGTTGTACACCGCATTATTACTAAAATCATAACCGGTGATGAAACGTACATACTGTTTTTTGACGTTCCAACACGTCAAGAAATAAAGTATGGGTCTTTGAAGATGACCCCAAACCAACAATGGTGGAAAGACAACGAGCAATGAAAAAAGTAATGTACGCCGTGTTCTTCAGAAGTACAGGTCTGGTCAAAGCCATAAAGCTAGAGGGACAGAAGACAGTTACAGCTAACTGGTACACCACTAAGTGTCTTCCAGAAATTCTTCAGGAAGTGAATGTTAGGGGACTCATGCTTCACCATGACAATGCATCTTCTCGTTCAGCAAGAATGACAGCCGAATTTCTTGAACAAAAAATATCAAAGTGATAGAACATCCACCCTATTCTTCTGATCTTGCTATGTGTGACTTTTGGCTATTTTTTAATCTAAAAAAAAAATTACGTGGGCGTCGTTTTCATTCCGAAGATAAGATTGATGAGACTATGAGAGCATATTTTTCATCGATTCCAAGAAATGGGTGGCTTGAAGCATTTAATCTTTGGAAATTCGCTTACAAAAGTGCATTGATGTTGGAGGAGAGTACTTTGAACACTCCTAAGAGTTGGTAAGTTTAACTTGTACCACTTAACCGTATCTCAAAAATTTCAATGTGACCTTCGTATAACCCTTCTTCTCTTGAATCTAGCTTTTACACCCCTTCGTCCCCCCCCCCTTTGGGCGATTTCGTTCGATTTAGGAGATAATTGAAAAGGTGTGTAGAGTGCTGGAACATTGGAAGCTAAGCTTCTGCCTTTTAAAATATGAGTACCCCCCTCCTTTTCATTATCTGGTTACCATGGTGACGTCCCTAGGGAGGAGCTATGTTGATGTTTATCTTGATTCTTCAGGTTTTTTTTTTTGGTATTTTTATGCCCTGTTTTTGCCGAGGATTGAACTTCAGGTTATGGTTAGGAATTAATTAAATGTTGAATGATTTGTGAAAAGCTGCTGTTTAGTCTTATTTGTCATTAACCATTCATTCACTGCCTCCTATTTTGGGCATTCGATGCCGGGATCCTAAAAAAAAAATAGTTTCCGGACAAAGGGTGTTGATATTTCAATACCGGAATCCCGAAAACGGGTATTCCAGTCAAATATTATATAAGTATTTCATTATTCAAATATATTCTTTTTGTAAACACTCCCATTGTAGATAACAGTATCCATGGACCGGTTTCGCACTCATTAGCATGGAATAACCGTTAAGTTCAATGACAGTGCCGTGCCGTTAACAGTTATTCCATGCTAATAAGCACGAAACCGGTCCGTGGATACTGTTATATCTGCAATGAGAATGTTTTCCTTTTTTGAGAACACCCTTTTGTAGCGGGTTCTTATGATTTTATTATTTTTTGGTATTCAAATTTATTTAAAAAACATGCAATATCTTGATAACTTATACTAACGTTCTAAAGCTTGATAACTTATACTAACGTTCTAAAGTTTTTTGTTTTCTAACAAATTACGTACGAAAGGATTATTCATTTAATATCACTGAATAAATACCCTGGTTTTTTAATGATATTTTTTCAAGAATTTCTTCGAAAATTAATTTGTGTAAAACATTGCATTTAAATTGAATAATGTTTCAGTATTCACTGATTGTAATAGTAGTACAAAATTAGTTCTGAAGCGCTTTACTCATTAGTAAGATATCGACCATGACCACACACAAACAATGTCATATCCTCAGAAACGTTCATTGTGGGGTATCTTGATACATGTCGTGTATGGCAATGGCAAGCAATATTCTTCTGTTAAAAAATTAAAAGCAGTCAATGTTTTGATATTGATACAGAGCCCTTACAAAAACCTTGTACTTTTTATGGAAAATCGCGTCTTAAGCTTATAAAAAGTAGTGGTAACTTAGCATCATACATTATATACAGGGTGTCCAGTGCTATCGGTGCCCAATGGCTATTTCCTCAACCGTTAGTCACAGAGATACACTTCCAATTGCGAAAATGTTTTATATTTTAAAATCTATCTTAGAAACAGTTTAGATCAATAAATGCATTTCTGAAAGAAATACGAAATAAAAATTTTTATACAGTCCCCGGGTCCTACCAATTATATATAGGACAAGAAAGATCAATCATGCTTAAAGCATTGATTATGAAACACTTTCCAACTTCAATGCAATTTTATTTAAAAAAGTCGAAAATGCAATACATTCCTCGGTAAGATTTTAAAACTTATCACAATACTACATTGATTTATTATATTTGAAAACTTAAACCTTCATTGAAAAAAATGAACTTCATTCAAATGACGGCATTGAAATATAAATTGCCTAGTTTAAATATCTCTAAAATGCAATACATTCCACGGTAATATTTTTAAAACTATCATAATACTACGATAATTTATTATATTTGAAAACTTCATCGAAAACAACTGAAATAAATTCAAATGACGTCCTAGAAAAAATAACACGCCTGGATCTCTCTATAAAAGCAGGATTTCATTCATAACTTTCTCCATTTCATTCATCACAATACTATAATAATTTATTTTATTTAAAAATTAAGACCATGGAGCTACAATTCACAAACTTTATGCTTAAAACTTCATCGAAAAATATCGTCCTTCTGTTTATAAAATCAATTAATATTTCATTCATATCAGCCATGCAGACTCCATGGACTGAATTATTTTGTGTTAAAGAAATACAGTAATTCTAATACAACTCATTCTACATATTTTGCTGTTTACATTTTACATAGGTGAAAAATAGGCTTAGTTGTAGAAATAATCAAATTTGAATGAGAATTTAAACTCAAATATATTGTCATTGTGTTGTTTTAGTATGTAGATGCACAGAATTTAAGCAAAAATAAAGTAGTTTTAGGACGGATACAACACTCAATATGAATTAAAAGGAACTTTAAAAAATCACGATTTTGAAACAAGATGGATGCCATATATCATTTTGAAGTGGGTCATGTGATCGTTTCATATCATGGCCACGTGATCGTTTCATATAAGATGTGTAATTATTATTTTAATTTTTATTTAAAAAACTACTGAATATATTTCGCTGAATTTTTTTTTTTTATATATTTTATGGAACAATTTGACTATTACCTGAAATTTTCGAAGCAATTTGTGAATTTTAAATCCGCTTAAAAAATGTTTGAAAAATTAGGTCCCATAGGGCTCAATGTATTTCATTTTTTTAACCCGGGTTTAATCCAAAACTAATTGGGTGATATTATTCATTTATATTCCCTTAGGTCCTACAGACCGTCTGAACAACATACTAAAATTTCATTTTGATTAAGTCATTTTTACGGCAGTTATCGTGCTAACGGACAGACAGACAGAATGAACAAAGTCATAAACACTTTTCAACTTTGTTGTAAAGTGTTAATAAAAATCATCCTCATACAATTTCATGCAAAAAAAAATTCATCCTTTTACGACCAAAATTGACCGACTTATAATTGTTTAAAGTTGGAGCACTTTTTGTGCAGAGAAATGGTCAATACGGTCCCTGATTGGTTGGCTGCCTTAAACGGGACATTTTTATGCGTGGAAAAGCGACCTAAATCATAAAGTTTAATGCTTCATAACTCGGTGAATTTTGGTCGTAAAAGGAAGATTTTTATTTTTTTTATTTTGCATGAAATTGCACGAGGATGATTTTATTAAATATAATTGGTAGGACCGGGAGACCGTATAAAAATTTATATTTTGTATTTCTTTCAGAAATGTATTTATGGATTTAAACTGTTTCTAAGATAATAGATTTTAAAATTTAAAACATTTTTAAAATTGGAAGTATATCTCTGTGACTAACGGTTGAGGAAATAGCCATTGGGCACCGATAGCACTGGACACCCTGTATATTGCTTCCAAGTAGAAAATTTTTTTTTGTGCATAAACTTTTGCGATACACATTTTTTTTTTCTTTTAAATTTGCGACACAGATTTTTGTTACAAATTTAAAACGAAAAAAAAAAAAAAAAAAACCATGCATTGCACTGTATATATGTATAGGAAAAGTAAAAATACTGAAAAACCGGTTTTTAACACTTTCCAACATAGTTGTGTTAGTCCGTTAGCACGATGACTGTCGTAAAAATGACTTTATCAAAATGAAATTTTAGTATGTTGTTGAAACGGTCTGTGGAACATATGGGAATGAAAATGAATAATATCACCAATTTGTTTCGGATTTAACCCGGGTTGAAAAAATGAAATCCATTGAACGCTATGAGATTTGACTTTTCAATAGAGAGGCAGACTATTTATATTTCGATGACGTCATTTGAATAAAGTTCATTTTGTAGAAGTAGCATTGTCTTTTTCGATGAAATTTTAAGTTTAAAATATAATAAATTACTGCAGTACTGTGATAATTTAAAAAAATATCACCACAAAATGTACCGCATTTTATAGATATTTAAATAAAATTTATTTCAGTTGGAAAGTGTTTCGTAATTAATGCTTTATGTATGATTGATCTTTCTTGTTATTTTTGATCCAGTATTGAAAGAAAAAAAAACCCCCAGAATATTTGATTTTCTAGAATCTACATCAAAATATCGTTGACGTATATACGATGCAGTATCTGTATGTGAAGTGATACGGCATCGATAAAATCCTGAACGATACATATCGATATATTGTATTGATACAAGTTGTTCCACTACTTACCCAGCTTTTCGGTTCATCTTCAGGTACTCCACTTACTTTACTGCGATACAGCATCTGTTTAATATGAAGTGATATTGATACGGCATCGATAAATTCCTAAACGATACATATCGATACAAGTTCCACCTCTACTTATACCGAGCTTTTTGGTTCACCTCCTTGAGGTACTCCGCTTACTTGACTAAAATCTTATTGAGAAGGAGCGTATGGATGAGCAAGTTAATTAGAAGGGAAACTCCAGGCTTTTGAAATATGAGCACCAACGTCTCATTATCTGATTACCATGGTAACGTCTTAATTGAGGAACTGCGTTAATATCTATGTATATATATTTCTGGGTCTTTAATTTTCCTTGGTCTGTTGAAGCTCTGTGGTGGTCGAGGGAATTAAATACACACTTAAAAGTTATGATTTAGAAAGTGGTTTTAAAATTTGTTGGGTTTTAAGCGTCATTTATTGTGGATTCATTGCGTTGTGAAAGTTGGAATTAGTTTTAAGATGTTTAATTGTGGAATAGGAGTTTTTAAAGCTCTTAAAGGAGCTATTTTAGTTCTGTGGTATATGTTAATGTGGGTACGAAAAAGAGTGGAAATATGTTGTATGGATATATGAAAATAATTTATCATGAAAGTCGTGTATTGCCTATATCAGATTTTTTTTTAATTGGTATTTATTTGAAATGTTATGCATTTTTACAAAAATTATAATTTATTTTTCTCTTTTAGGTAAGGTTGTCTTTTATTCAAGCCGGGTGTATTGCTTTTGTTGTATGGTAAACATATTATTTTTCTTCATTTTGTCGTTTTTATAAACGTAGGAATATTCTTTACTGTTTCAGTTTTAATTTGCATTGCGCTAATAATTTGTTTTTACAAAATTGACAGTTTAGATGAATATTTTTGGTCTTTTGCCATACAATACAATACTACTTATCTTACCCCAGCGCCACCTGAATGATTGTTTCAAACGATATTGGCTTTTTCTTAATATAAAGCTTTAACCCCTTATTTTTGCATCAATAGACTTCAAATTACATTCTTATAGTTTGCTAAAATACCGATATTAGAACCTTTTCGAAATAGCTCAAAATATTAAAATATGGAAATTATAATACCTTTATATATTTCGAAAGCTACGAAATTCAATTATATATCCTTGTAGAGCTTTTAAAGGAATTTCTTATTATTCAGAACTAGTATTATTGTATTGTACCGTTTATAGCCAAGGACGTTGGCAGGTGGAGGGGATCGGGGCCTGGCATCCCCCTTCGAAATGTGGGCTCTGTATATATGTTTTTAGGTCATCATCTCCTAAAATAACGTGCTCTTTTCCAAGTTCTGTCATTTAACATATTTCTAAAGTGTTGATGTATATGCATTTGAAATTTATAATTATGGATCGTGATTGTTTATTTTATCGTTTATATAGCACTTTTAGTTTTCGATACATAAGCATTACAAACTTTATACATGTACCCTTTCGGGGGGGTGGGGGGAGGTGAGCGATGTCACGACCACAAAAATTGTATCGCGGTTAATTTCACTACAATGATCGAAACGGTTAAATTTCGTGATCTTAACCGTTAAGTTTCGTGATCTTAACCTTTCGTGATCTTAACCTTTCGTGATCTTAACCGTGAGTCATAAATGACCTCTTTTATGCACAATTATGTCACATTTTGTGCTATGCTGCTGTGTTAAGAAAACATAAAATTTCGAATGAATTTAATAACTTTCGTTCGAATTTCAAAAAAATTCTATCTGGTTAAGATTTTTTGTTAACAAAGCCGGATAAAAAGTTTCGTGAATATCCATTACTATTTATGGCAGCTAGCATGTACATATAAGAAATCGACCACGGCAGACAGACATCACTCTAAAAATATAGTCAAAGCATGTTCAGGAGGTCCTAAAACATATATTGGCATTAAAATCGCGAAATCTTTGTGAAAACAATACTTTTCTAAACTGTATATTCTATAGTATGAGAGGGGGGAAAAAAGTTCGATGAATCAATTACTCGCTCCCCAGTTAGAGAATTTCCTCAACGGATTCAGCCGATGATACATTATTTTAAATCAGAGTTCTGCTAAACACGTGCAATTAATATAATGCTATTATGCCATCTCGACAATTCAGATAAGCAAATATCCGGCCGAATCTCTCTTTAATCTCAAACCCATTCGCTTAATAACAACTGAAAATATTTCCCCCACTGTCCAAATAGCCATCTATCATGGCCGGCGTCTCAATTAATTAAATTACGAGTTTCTGCTCTGCGCGCTATAAATTACACTCGTTCTACGCTTAGATCTGAAGTTCACAGGAAACAGGGAGATGAATAAGTGTATTAACTATTGTTCCGTGTGTTAACATTGTGTTTTATTAACTTGCTAAAGAACTGTTTTGTCTGTTTCTGCCATGAAAGTCTTGGAGACAGGACACTTACAATACTTTGTGACTGCCAAAATTGGACTGATTCAAATTTGGTTTTAATTAATTTTATTTGAATTTTTTTTTATGTTCCAATAATTGAAAACCTAATGAACGACGATTCCCCTAGTTTTGCGTCATGTTCCGCTGTTGTGTTTTTTCACTTTTCAAACAGTATATCTCCTTTTATCTATTATTTTACTTTCTATCTAGACTTATTTTCTTTTCTCCAATATTTACTTCCTATACTCTTTCACTTATTTTATTTTTCTGTGCTTCATTTACTTTTGTTTTATTTTTCCCTTGTTTCTGTTTTTTTTATTATTTATTTTTGCATTTTCTCACCTCCCCAATATTTGCTTTTCTTTTCTTGAGTAATTTTTGTATCCATTTCAGATCTTACATTTTGACTTTCTATTATTTGTTCGCCAATTTTTTCTCCCTATTCTTCTACTTTAATTCTTTGTTTTACTTTGCACTCGTATCTTTTCTTCGACACTATTTTTTTTTTTATCTTTTTTTATTTTATAATTCTTTTTTTTTTTCATATCTACTCTGTTTTGTTTTATTTCTCGCTGCGGATTTTCTTTTACACAGTATATAAATTTCTTCAATTCACAACATTTCTTCCCTTGTATTTCTTTTCTTTCTTCTATACAAGATTACTTCACATTTAAAGTTTCACATTCTATTTCAAGTGCAGATTTTTTTTTTTTACCAAAATGTTTTCATTTACAAAATCTTAATTGTATGCTATCGAATCAATCATGAATTTAATTCAAACATTTTATATTTTCATACATGTACAGCACCATTTCTTTCCTAAACAGGCTTTTGTTCGATAGAATTCTTACAATTTATTCTAGATCTGTTGTTTTGGAATGCAAAAACGAAGTCTTTTACGTATTCCTTCCATCTTCTGTATTCAATAACGCGATCTTTCATGCTCACTGAAGAGGAAAAGAAGTTCAATCATCACGAAGGTACACGACTCTCTGAGTTGGTCTCTGCATAGACTCCATATTTAGAAATATGAGCTTTTCAATTTCATTATCTTATTGCCATGGTTACAACTCACGGGAGAGACAACATTCACCGTTTGTTGACTTGACGTTCTTTCCGCTAGTGGCGATTTGGAAGTCGATGAAAGAATTAAATGACGCATTAAATGTTCGTCGGGGGAATTTAACTGTTTCGTATTTGCATTTATGTGTACTTTAATTGCGATTAATTGTAAAAATTTTCTTTGCTAGTGTGTGTGGGGAATTGGAATTTTTTAGCCCGTTGGAGGGTGGAAGCTGAGATTTTAATCATCTGATTGAATCTTAACGATACCGATGTTCACTTTTTATGCGTCTTGAGACAACTTTAATTTCAGATATAAAAGTGTTAATGCTCGTGCAACCCGCCTAAAGGGAGCGTTCCCAAAGCTGGGATCGTGCTCGCATTGCAAATAACATCCATGGACCATAGATGTAGCTAAGATCGTGCTCGCATTGCAAATAACATCCATAGACCATAGATATCTAGGATCGTGCTCTCATTGCAAAATAACGTCACTCATGGCCCATAGACGTAGCTAGGATCGTGCTCGCATTGCAAAATAACATCATCCATGGATCATAGACTTGGAGGATCGTACTCTCATTTCAAAATATCATCCATGAACCATAGACAAGATCGTACTCGCATTGCAAAATAACATCATCCATGGACCGCAGATGTAATTAGGATCGTGGTTACATTGCAAAATAACATCATCCATAGACTTAGCTAGGATCTCTAAAATGGGGAGGGATATAGTGCTATAATATAGTGCGTGATTCCCTTTTCCAATACTAGTTTTGTTTTTGTTTTGTTTTTAATGTAAAGAGATAGAACCAATATGGTTTTTCCTCAAAGTAGAAAATATTACAATTTTCTTGGTACATGCTACTAGCATTTCTGTTGCATTTAAGTAACTTTATTATTGATATAGAGATAATTTTTCTGTTGGCAGATTTTCCTGCCTTTCTTGGAGTGATTTTTGTATCTCATTTATTCTGGCAAAGGAGGGGTTTATTTTATTTTTTTTTTACCTCGTTGATAACATTATTTGTTATATGCTGTGTTATATCTTGGTGTTTGCACGATTTCATATAAACATTCAAAATTTTAAGGAAAACTTGAGCAACGCATATAAGCACATATAACACAATAATGCAGTATGTAGCTGTTTCGAGGATCTCCTGAATCCCCTTCGTCAGTGTAAGAGACCCAACAACCCGAATTCCAAAAGAGGAATGGATGTAAAAGGAAGTAACAGAGGGGGTTATATCGTCACCTCCGAAAGCAGAGGCCGGAGCACTAATTTTTGACGTCTTGGCTTGTAGGCCCACTGCGAGTAGGTCTTCCAGATCGCGATCGAAGCTTTTGCTATTTGTTTCCCTTTTAATTCTCTGTTCGATGTAAAGGAATCATAATTTATCAGTAAATCAAATAATATTCATGAAATTTGGAAGTATTTTCGATAATGTTCATTAAAATGGGTGATTTAAAATCTTAATATTGCTGTACATTTCCTTAAAATAAAATATTTATAATGACTCATTCACTGTAGGACCAAAGATGAAAGGATTCCATTCAGTTAGTGTTTTAATAAAAGTTTGAAAAAGAACCCTGTATATTTATTACTTAATCAGGCATTTTATTTGAATAATTCTTCAGTACATTCAGCTAAAGTATACGTACTTACAGATAAAGTATGCAGAAACTAAAATGATTACTGAATACTATATCTTTAAATATCATAAGATAATCATTAAAAAGAAACTCAGAATTTAACTTTTAATATGCTTACGTGTTTATTTATTTTTATTTCATTTTATTTTATTCATTTTTTGTTGTTGTTATAAATTGTAAAATGATTTAGAATTAAGATAAAATACTAGTTGAATGTCATTCATTAACCTATGCACTATAAATTGTAGAAGTTCAGGTTTTCTAATATAGCACATCTTATATTCCCTTTTTTACTACCAGACATTAACAAATTGTAAACAATTTTGCTTAATTATAGAGTTTGAAATACCTCAGGGGCTTTGAAAATTTAATAAAGCTGTATAATAAAACTTTTTGGTATTAATATTTCATTTACAATTCCATTGAAGTGAAAATGTAAGAAAGATTAAATTAGCTTTGTATTATTAAAATAACATTAACTATAATATAATGAAATATACAATGGTAACTTGAAATTGTAAGTTAGTTACTTTGCTTTTTTCCAAGTTATTTTAACAATTTTCAATAACATAATTAATAACTCGCTACATAAAAAATAAAATGTGCCCAACCTAAACACAAATGACTTCCTAACCTATTCTTCTAAAATTTCAGCATGCCATAACAAATAATAAAAAATATATGTGCAATATATTAAGATACTATATCTTTTATATGCAATTACTTACTTATCAAACAGTTAAAATATGTTATTTGATGTGTGAAATATTCCATTTTACATTATTTTACTTTCATAACTTTAGTGTAGCATTTTATTGCTACGATTTCTTACTATTGACAATATCTTAAAAAGAGAATGACATTTTTTTATCTATATAAATAAAATTGAAAATACATGTATCTGTCTGTGTATTTATCTATCTCATCATCACGGTAGAACTGCTGCATCGAATTTCATGAGCATTCTGTGGGTAGCTTTGAAATAGCCCTACTTAAAATTTAGTCCATGTTTCGAGTTTCTAGGACCAGGGATTGTCGAGATATGAATAAAAATCCCACAATTAAACCTTCCATAAAAATAGAATTATGCAGATGATATATTTTCCACAAATTTATTAAGAAAATTATATCATGATGCTTAGCAACGCAATTAAATCAAATGTGTTTATTAGGCAGACGATTATTAAATTTTTTAAGATTTAAATAATAAAGAAATCAATATAAAACAAAATTTTATAACCATTTTTATACAATTTTAGCGCTTTTATTTTAGTTTATATTGATCCAATTTCATATATATTTTATAATTTGTTTTCAAACGAGGATGTTTTATTCAGATCTGCTTGAAGATAATTTTGTATAGAAAACACAGAAAGGAGAATTAAATGAAATATTTTAATAGAATGTTTTGAGTAAGAATGTCATTTAGAATACTGCAGGAATTTGCACATATATTAAATCATGGGCAATGTCGGGTATATCTGCTATTAACAGTATACATAAAATTGTATGTTGTACATCTATCTGTCTGTTTATTATCTCAGCACGGTAGAGATCACCTATTTTCATTTCATTAGAATTATTATAAAATTTCAAAAATTGAGACTCTAAATATTAAAACTTCACATGAAATTCTGAATTTTAGGTTTCTTGTATTATATGGTCAGTATGAAGTACGGACATACTGCTAGTCTATTAAAAAATATCACACAACTAACAACATTATTAAAATAATTTTAAAATATTTACAGGAAACTGAATAATTTATGACAACATATTAAGTATACTAGGTAAATGAAATGAATCACACAAGCTAAACCTAATAAAAGATACATTTTAAACATTGAATGATTTTAAATACTTCACAATTACTTAACAAAGCTTAATTTTACAAATGTCTAGGCAGTTTTCTTAATTAATGTGACAACAATAAAATTTTAAAACAAACTAAGAAAACTCTAAAAGGTTTGTTGACGTTATAATTAGCAACAAAACAATTTAGAATCCATTTAGCGTTAATTGAATAGCAATAATTTGATTGCCATATATTTAAAATTCTATGTAATTTTAAATGACATGATAATAAGCAAAAAATGGTAAGCACTTACTTCTAAGTAGCATTTTCCGTTTTTCACATTACGGGAATAAGGTAATTAGTAATCCAATGTTATAAGGTATGTAGTCGAAGGTATGCTGGTCAAAATGTTTATAAAATCATGAACTAACATATAAGACATTCAAAAATACGATAAAAAGACCGTTATGCATCCACACGCGCGAGCCCACGTACTGCACTGCACATACGATACTTCTTTGTGTGGGCTACTCTACTAGGGGAGAACTTTCCAGAAAAGTTGAGACGGAGGAATTCGGATTCGAAGGTCAGAATTGGGCCTACACCTCATACGTCACGAGGTACAGGGGGGGAAAGCAGTTCGGCCTTTTCTACCGGGGGTGACGGTTATATACCCAAGACTTGCTTTTTGATTGGCTCTCTCTTATTACAGGTTTAGGGTACATAACCCCCTCTGTTTCTTCCGTGTGCACCCATTCCTCTTTTGGTCGGCCGACCAATTGCTTTTCAGACAGCTAGCATTTGCCCGCGCTCATGACGCCAGCCCAGTACTTATAAATATATATCGTTGCTGACCTCGCTTTTTGTCGACTTTTTTAACTTTGTTTCTCCCTTGCTGAAAAATAAATTTCTGCATTTCTTCAATTTTTGTGACTCGCTCTTGCGCTTTTCTTGCCCTTCCCAGCCTTTCTTTTACGGCCGAGCAGGCATCAACCATACCAAGACAATTTTCTGGACCACTCTAATAATTTATATTGACTAAAACAACACGCCCACTGGAGTGGAGCGACATTGCTGTCCATCTGCAGTTCAAATCTACACCTATGGTCCGACAACATTATATTCGATGTGGGGATGAGTGTCTCTGACACAGGCACCCCGAAAGCAAGCGTCTTGGTCTTGGTCCATTCCTCTTTTGAACTTCGGGCTTAGTTGGTTCTCTTCCACTGACGAAGAGGATCCAGCGTATGTCCGAAACAGCTGCATGCTTCATTATTATGCTATTTGTGCTTATATACGTTGCTTAAGTTTTCCTTTTCCTTCGCACAAAGTGTAATTTATTTATTGAGTCAAAATTTTATTGAGCTTGTAAGGTAAAATAATGATTTATGTATTTCCGTTCATTGCCGGAGTGTAGATCACACTTAGGCGCTATTCAGAAGGAACGAGATTTACTCCCGCACTTTCTAGAAAAATTGGTTGTGGACATCTACAAAAATCAAAGCGTTATTTTCATAACCGTATCTTCTATAACAGATTTTATCAGGAACATTTTCCATGGATGTAACGATGATAGTTTTGGTGGTAATTCAAATAAAACATAGTATGGATGTTATAATCTGCAACGAGAGCGCTATCGTAATTAACTAACTCCGATATCGCCAACTTTTTTTTTCTTGTTTTAATTGTCAAATTGACACAAATGACCCTAAATTACGAAAACGATACCAAATTAAGATGAAACTTCAGTATCTTGGAAAATTAAGTTATTTCATTAACGTATCTGAGGTAATTAATATTTTTACTTTCCTTATATACAATAATGTATAAGGAAAGTATTGTGACGGGGTCGAAAATTCGAATTCGAGTTTTTTAGACGGGAGAATACGTTTCAAGCATCCCTGAACACGAATCGAACATTTTTAGGTGTGTGTGTGTGTGTGTGTGTGTGTGTGTGTGTGTGTGTTTTGAAAAAATTTACAATCCGTGAATACTGGAAGCCTATTGTTTTAATACGTACTCAAAGTATCTTTTTTCATGAATGGAACGAACTACATCCATGAGAATTATGTCACCAACTTTATCGCATGGTATTACATATGAAAGTGAACATGTTTCTCAATAGGAAATATTTTAATTTTTTATTTTATATAACTTTTTGATAATTTTTTTTTTAAAAATGTGCAATATCTCGAGAACGGTTCATGTTAGCGTTATGAAATTTATGCCAATCGTTTTCTAATGAAAAATTGCATAAGAAATGTCTATTTGTGTAACTCTAATAGCGCTTTTGATTTTTTGACGATTTTTTCAAAATTTCATTCGAAAATTTAGGGGGGTTCTGAACATTCGATTGCGCATGAAAACAATTGGCTTCCAGTGTTTACGAATTGTGATTTTTGTACCAAATTTCGTTTGAATCGGTCCATTCGTTCGTCAGTTGTCGTCTCCACAGACTCACTGACACACACACAGACATCACTTCAAAAATGTTTGATTCGTGATCAGGGATGCTTGAAACGTGTTCTCCCGTCGAAAACTCGAATTCGAAGTTTCGACCCCGTCACAATACTTTCCTTATACATTATGTATATAAGGAAAGTAAAAAAGATACTTTGAATAATACTTTTGTATTTGAAAGCCAATAGTCATTTATCTGCTATAAGAATAAATTATTTCTGCATTTTGGCGACGAATTTGGCGGAATGTCGCCAACTTGGCGACTTTTTAAATGTTAGTAAATCAAAGAAAATCTCGCCAAATGGATAAAAATAACGCTCAATCAATGAAAATAACGGCAATTTAACGAAAATTCAATATCTTGGAAAAAATATAAGTATCTACTGTAAGAATAACGTATTTTGTTTTTACTGTAAAAGTAGTAAATACATTGCATTATATAAGGAAAGTCATGTGCTGCCCACATCAGATTTTTTTATTTGGATATATATTTATTAATATTGTTTCGAACACAAATATATTAATATTGTCACAAAATATAGTTTCGATTAATCATTTATAATTATTGCACTATTGACACAAAGAATTGTTCCGAAGAGTTATAGAACATTATAAAGAGAATGAGAAATTCTATGTTTTATCATTACGATAATCGCAAAAAAAAAAAAAAAATCGAGTTCTTTTTACAAAGACGAAAGTCAAATTTTTTAGCCTTCTTTCTTCAAGTAATCGTGGACAAAAAAATAATAAATTCAGCCGTTAATCTGTTACATTTTAAGTTAACCGGTTCTTCATTTTAGCAACCGGTTACAACTGGTTTCAGCAACCAGTTACAACCGGTTGGTTATTCGAGTAAAAGACCGATCGTAATTGAGTGGTCTTTATATTAATTTCTTTCACCGTATAGGCATTTAATCCGAAAAGGAACATTATGATCTTTGATGCTCACTTAAATAGCGAAGAAGTTCGTTGCTTATCGCAAAGGTACACGAATCACAGAGTAGTGTCTGCAAAGCCTCCAAATTTTGAAATATGAGCCTCCCGATTTCATTATCTTGTTGCCATGGTTACCATGGATCGCGGGGAAGATAACTTTCATCTGGGCATCATATTTGTCTTCAAGGTTTTAAAAGATACTTGTTTGTCTTTTCGCAGAAGAATTTGTAGGTGGTGAAAGAATTAAATGGTGTGTTAAATTAATTGTAAAAATGTGATGTGGGCAGCACATAACTTTCCCTGCAGACTTATATCCACGTTCTCTTTATTTTAATTGAATTTATTTCACTTTAAATTCAATTTTCGTTCTCATTCGGTAACCGGACTTATTTTCAAAGGTGGCGTACAGAAAATACGAAAAACTAAAATATCTCGAGAACGGCTAGTCCTAATGTAATGGGGTAGGTCTTATTCTTTTCTTCGCTAAAAATTACGTATTAAACAAGCATTTAATGGATATATTTGAGCATACGTAGTTCTTTAGTTTAGATTTTGACGATTTTTGCGAGCCATTTTGCAAAAAAAGGCAGGTTATTTTTTTCCGAATCGTACTAAAATCTAATCAGCACCAGAGTCACCCACAAATGACTCATCTGCCGAATTTTGTGAAATTCGGTATATTAGTTTTTTACTTAGAGTGGATACAAGCTTTTGCGGGCCATTTCGCAAAAATAGGCGGGTTCTGTTATCCCGAATCGTACCCAAAACTAATCAGCACCAGACTCTCCCACAAGTGACTTACCTACCAAATTTTGTGACATTCGGTCCATTAATTTTGTAGTAAGAGTGGATACAAAATCGGCACAGACACACACACAGACGTTACGCTAAAAATGTTTTTTTCGTATTCTAGAGGTCTCGAAACGTGTAGATCCGTCGAAAATTCGAGTTGCGATTTTCGGCATGATTCCAATACTTCCCTATACATTACCATGTATTGCAGGGAAAGTAAAACTCTGATGTGGGCAGCACATGACTTTCTCTGCAAACTTATATCCACGTTCTATTTATTTCAATTAAATTTAATTCAATTTTCGTTCTCATTTGATAACTGGACTTATTTTTAAAGGTGGCGTGGAAAAATACGAAAAAAAACTAATATATCTCCAGAACGGCTAGTCCTAATGTAATGGGGTTGGTCTTATTCTTTTCTTCGTTAAAAATTACGTATTAAACGAGCATTCATTGGATATATTTGAGTATACCTAGTTCTTTAATTTAGATTTTGACGATTCTTGCGGGCCATTCTGCAAAAAAGGCAGGTTATTTTTTTCTGAATCGTACCAAAATCTAATCAGCACCAGAGTAACTCAGAAATGACTAATCTACCGAATTTTGTGAAATTCGGTCCATTAGTTTTTCAGTTAGAGTGGATACAAGCTTTTGCGGGCCATTTCGCAAAAATAGGCGGGTTCTTTTATCCCGAATCTTACTCAAAACTAATCAGCACCAGACTCGCCTACCAGTGACTTACCTACCAAATTTTGTGAAATTCGGGCCATTAGTTTTTTAGTTACAGTGGATACAAAATCTGCACAGACAGACAGACAGGCAGACACACAGACAGACACACAGACACACACACAGACGTCACGCTAAAAATGGTTTTTTCGTATTCTAGAGGTCTCGAAACGTGTAGATCCGCCGAAAACTCGAGTTGTGATTTTCGGTATGATTCCAATACTTTCCCTATACATTACCATGTATTGCAGGGAAAGTAAAAAATCTGATGTGGGCAGCACATGACTTTCCCTGCAGACTTATATTCACGTTCTCTTTATTTTAATTAAATTTATTTCACTTTTAATTCAATTTTCGTTCTCATTCGGTAACCGGACTTATTTTCAAAGGTGGCGTAGAAAAAATACGAAAAACTAAAATATCTCGAGAACGGCTAGTCCTTGTGTAATGGGGTTGGTCTTATTCCTTTCGTCGTTAAAAAATACGTATTAAACGAGCATTCATTGGATATATTTGAGTATACCTAGTTCTTTAATTTAGATTTTGACGATCCATTAAAAAATCGCGATTTCTGCACTGGGGAAAAAAGATGGATAAGATATTTTATTTTGAGGTGGGTCACGTGATCTCTTCATATAATATGGGTTGATTGATTGATTGAAACCCAGACCGTCCGACCTACCAGAAAGGTGTAAGGTAACTGTTTGGACGGTCGGGAAGTGCCACCCAATTTAGACCGGAACCCAGTGGGGGAGGCATCCACAGGGACCGTACCCTCCTTCCCCTACCACCAACCTCTCGGAAGGACTTTCGGACTCGCATGTTTAACGTGATCGCACTCCGCATGAACACGGCGGCAGTTTTGGCAGTGGCCGGAATCGAACCCGGGCCTACCGAGTGCAACTCCAGCGCGCTAACCAATGGGCTACCGCGCCCTCATATAATATGGGTGTAATTATTATTTTAATTTTTATTTAAAATATGGGTGTAATTATTATTTTAATTTTTATTTAAAAACTACCGAACATATTTTGCTGAAATTTCTTTTATATTTTTTATGGAATAATTTAAATATTTCGTAAAATTTTTGAAGCAATTTGTGAAATTTAACTTGGAAAATTAGGTTCCATAGTGTTCAACGTATTTCACTTTTTCAACCCGGGTTGAATCCGAAACTAATTTAGTGATATTATTCATTTTCATTCCCATATGTCCCACAGACCGTCTCAACAATATACTGAAATTTCATTTTGTTAGGGTTATCTTTACGGCAGTTATCGGGCGAACAGACAGACAGACAGAATGAATAAAGTCATAAACATTGTTCAACTATATTGGAAAATGTTAAAATTGAAAGTCTTTTGACGTATTATACCAGTCTAATAAATGTATTAACAGTAATGTCGTATTTGATAGTCACTGAAGGGAAAAGAATTCGAATACAAGCAGCCGAATGTTTTCCATAAAGCCACCATCTTTTGAAATATGGGCTTTTCAATTTTATTATCTAGTTGCTATGGTTACTACTCGCGGGAGAGACAGGTTTCATCTTCGTATCGTGTTTGTCTTGGCTCACTTTTGGCTCGTGCCGATTTCATTCTTGGTGAAAGAATTTAATGGCGCGTTAAGCGTTCGCCGGAAGAATTCGAAACTGGTTCGTACTTGCGATCATTTGTACTTTAATTGTAATTCATTCTAAATATATTCTGCATGGACGATGAGTTGTACTGTGAGTTTGGTTCACTGGAGGAGTGGAACTTTAGATTTTAATCATCTGATTGAATGTTAAAGATGTCGATAGGAGCTTTTTCTATATCGTCGGAAGATAATCTCAATGTTGGGAATAAAAGAATATAATAACTGTTAAACTATTCAAATTATGTGCATTTACACAAGTAGAATTACTCACAGGAATATTAGTGCTGATGATACTATAATTTCGATAGCTTTTGGCATTTACTTTATTCTATTTTGCTGCTGGCGTATTGTTCAGGAGAGACTATCTCGAAGTACACTTAAAAAAAAAAAGATATATACAGTCATAAGAAATTGAGCTAAAGCCTCGAAACTCTACATGTATGTATTATTCAATTAATTTGCTTAAATCGCTCTGCGGAAAATTCTGCTGCAAGTGCTGCAACTGGTCAGCTAATTTAGGGGTATTCTGAGAAGGCAAATTGCCGTCCCAGCATGTCTCAGATCTGTTCTATTGGTGATAGGTCTGGAGACCTGGATGGCCATGGGAGGGTATCAAATCCTCGAAGACATTGTTGAGAACGTCGTACGGTATGTGGTCGAGCGTTGTCTTGGTTAATGGAACCTAAGCTACTTGGTAATATATTCAGAGCAATCGGCTGCAGAATATCATCGACGTACAAACGAGTCACCAGATTGGCTTGCAGCACAACTAGAGGAGATCGGCTGTCCCACGAGATGGCTCTCCAGACCTACGTGTGATGGCAATGTTGTTGAGACCCAGACCGTCCGACCTACCAGAAAGGTGTAAGGTAACTGTATGGACGGCCGGGGAGTGTGATGGCAATGTGTCATGACAATGTGTCATTTGACAACAAATGTGGGATCGGAACGCCAATCCGTCCTCCAGACACGTATGCGGCTGACATATCCGCGGGATGCGTCGCTAAAGACAACATGCCTCCAATCGGGCACTGTTTAGGCTCATCGAGATAGGCACAGCCGTCTGGATTGGTGCCTATGTTGAGGAGTCAGTGGTAGGTGCCTTAATGAATGTCAGCCCAGCTTCTGCCAGTCGTCTCCGAGTAGTTCCCTTTGATACAGGATGCATGGAGGATGATAAATGCCTTTGAATAACTGTTAGCTATGCTATTGATGTGGACTTGGCTTCTCTTCTGATTGCACGATCCTCTCGTGCAGGTGTCTGTCTGGGGTGTCCTCAACCTCTGACGATGATATTTGCTTTCTCTAATCCACTGTTGCCAACACCGAGCAAATCTCTCTGACCAAGATGGCAACAAAACCGAAATTGAAAAATGTATTTATTTTATTTTCATTGTAATTCAATTATATATATATTTCTTCTTTATGTTTCATTGAACACCTTAATCAGTGAGTTGAAGTAAAGTGGACTGATATGCCTATCAACATATTTGTGTTAGGGGATAAAAATATAACTAGTCATTTATTGTTAATAAGTGTGTTGGTATTTCAGACTAATTGAATTTCTCATTCATCGAGGAACGTAGTTTGGAGAAATTTATTTGCCCCTGAATTATTTAAATTCTGGATCTATAACTTTCTAAAAGTTTACTTTTTATTTCACATATGGAAAAGTTCTTTATTTTTTTCCTGTATTTGAAACTAGTGAATGTACCCGTCGTTTCTCGGGAGATAGGGATTAATTTAATTTATTCATTTAAATTTTCAAAAAGATATAGGCTCTAATGAAAAAAATTATTTTGTTTTAGTTTTTGCAACGTGGCTCCACAAATATAATCGACCCAATTCGACCAGATTCACAACTTTTGGCAATTTCTGTGGAAACCTGACATCTGCTACTCTTTTCGTAGCTTCTTAGTTTGAGAATTTATTTATTATCTCTGGTAAACTCTGGTCTTTATTAGTTCACGAACTGTTATCGGAGCTTTTCTAGATTTCAATAACGTGCAAAATTTTGGTGCTTTTATTTAGCTTATATAGAAATTTCACAACCATAAAAATAATCTCCGTTTTTTCAAAAGGTAAATATTGAAGATGAAAGTCTTCAGACGTTATCCTTCGTCCGCCATACTGCGGGGTAATTTAGATGACATGAACGATTAAAAAACATTTGTTGAACAAAAATTATTAAACACAATAAATGAAACAGTTCTTTTTTTTTTACCTTATTTAAAAAAATGAAATACGTGCACACTCTCATACAATTGACCGGCCCTCCTCCTTTTATATATGCTGCCGATCTTTCGAAATACTGTGTCAATTTACCACTTTCCTTACAATTCTCGTGTGACAAGCTCCAGGTATTCTCTAAACCCCCAGCACGCAGCGTCATCAAAACGGACAGGAAACAACGCGCGTGTGCATAGGCGGCGCCAAGAGGGTGGGTGGGGGTGCTTCAGCACCCCTTATTACAAATTGCACAAAAATTCCTTTTTTACTTAGCAACTGCCCCTTATTCAACAATTTTGAATTTCTCTCTTTTTTACTTTCCCTGCAATACATGGTAATGTATAGGGAAAGTATTGGAATCATGCCGAAAATCACAACTCGAGTTTTCGACGGATCTACACGTTTCGAGATCTCTAGAATACGAAAAAACTATTTTTAGCGTGATGTCTATGTGTGTGTGTCTGTCTATGTGTCTGTGCAATGTATGTATCCACTCTAACTAAAAAACCAATGGGCCGAATTTCATAAAATTTGCTATGTAAGTCACTTGGGTGAGACCCTGGTGCGGATTAGTTTTTGGTAGAATTCGTAAAAATAGAACCCGCCTTTTTTTTGCGAAATGGCCGGTAAAAAATGTCATGTATCCACTCTAGCTAAAATACTAATTGACCAAATTTCACAAAATTTAGTAGATAAGTTACTTGAAGGATGATCTGGTGCTGATTAGATTTTGGTACGATTCCGAAAAGAACAACCTGCCTTTTTTTACGAAGGTCAGCAAAATCGCCAAAATCTAAAAGAAAAAACTGCGTATGCTCAAATATATCCACTAATACTTGTTTTATACGTAATTTTTAAAGTAGAAAAGAATAAGACAAACTCCATTCATTACACTAGGACTAGCCGTTCTCGAGATATTTTAATTTTTTCGTATTTTCTGTACGCCAGCTTTGAAAACAAGTTCAGTTACCAAATGAGAACGAAAATTGAATTAAAAGTGAATTAAATTTAAATAAAATAAAGAGGACGTGGATATAAGTCTGCAGGGAAAGTCATGCGCTGCCCACATCAGATTTTTTTTTTAAGTTGTTATTTTATTTATTTTTTTACGGATTTATAAGTGTAATATCAGATAGTTTTAGGATTTATGGCTAGACCCAGTTCCAAATGACTGCACATACGCAAGGCTTCAATAAAGAAATCAGACTGTCGTGAACTAGCGCCTGTCGCGGAAGGATACAGAGACGGTTAGTTTTGTGTCGAGTTTGGCAGAATATTGTCAATATTCCATTGGCGTCTGTGCTAGCGTGTTCATAGTTTTCAATTTTTTTTTATATTTAGTATTTTTTACTAATTAAGACCATGGCTATATCATGCAGAAATCGGCGGACAAAATATAATGAATTAAGGGTGAGCGTCAGTAAATCTTCTGCTCTATCCGCGCTTTGTTAACTTCCGCGCCACACAGTTTTCGCCGAAATTCTGCTCAAACAGTTGCGAAATATTTCCTGAAAGATAAAATGCAATGCTTAGATTATATTAAAACTAAATTTAATACCAATAAAACATTGAATATACTTTTTATTTTAATCCAAAATATTTTTAGTGCTGCCATCTGTTGTCGTAATTTAATTCATACCGATTACTTTTATTTTTTAATGAACATTTTTAAATATCTATTCCTTCTAATACAGTATTAAATACAACAACAGATCATATATACTAATGCCACAATCACGGAAAGGCAATATCTCATTCTATAAATTTGATAAGAGGATCTGAATGTACATCACAGAGGACTGCAGTTCTGTCTTCAAGTTCCTTTGTCTTCAAGTTCAAGTCGAAGTTCAATTACGTTTCCGTAATTGTGGCATTATTATGTATGATCTGTTATTGTATTTAATACTGTAGTAGAAGGAATAGACATTTAAAAATGTTCATTAAAAAATAAAAATAGTCGGGTATGAATTGAATTACAACAGATGGCAGCACCAAAAATATTTTGAATTAAAATAAAAAATATATTCTATGTTTTATTGCGTAATAAATTTAGTTTTAATATAATCTAAGCATTGCATTTAATCTATTAGAAAATATTTCGCAACTGTTTGAGCAGAATTTCGGCGAAAAATGTGTGCCACGAAAGTTAACAAAGCGCGGATAGGGCATAAGATTTACTGACGCTCACCCTTAAAGCTCCTCAAGTAAACTATTTCAAGTCAAGTCAAGTCGGGGGTGCAATTCTGGAGCGCCTGGTCAACTATGACCGTATCTCCAAGCTGTAAGTGTACAATCATGATCTCTGTAATTACTTGAATTGCTCCAAAAAGGGGGATGAAGATGAGAATACTCCGTAGGAGTATAGAAGTGGTATTAGGAGGTAAGTGAATTCACGAGGAAAAAGTATGACATGCCATGACGTAATGTTCAAAAAAGTAGTCCGAATTCCTCTTTAGACTAGGGGTCCGCGTCCACAATTTACAGGGATTTTTATAATTATTCTGTTAATCAGTTTACAGTTTATCAAGTGGAGAGATGACTTTATTTAAGTTTCAGAGAGCTTTTAAACTTTTGGAAAAAAAAAAAAAAAAAAAAAAAAAATTATGTGCTATTAATGATTAGAGTATTGTGGACGCTCTGGGTCTCTTTCTGAACTTCCACTGATGGGGGTCGTACTCCGGTAAATTGCATATTTCTTCATTGGGTATTTTATTTAGATTTTGAAACATTTTAATTGCTAGTTTTGAGATTTGATTATTAATATTTGTTACTCCGAAGTCGCTGTGGATGATATCGTTCCTGAGAAACCGAGGGGCTTTCCTGATAGCTCTAAGAGTTTTATTTTGAGCTGTTTGAAGTTTTTTGATATGGTTTTTTCCTGCGAATCCCCATATAGCAGATCCGTATAAGAGGATGGGCCTAAGTACTGTCTTGTATAGTAATACTTTAGTATTGTAACTCGCGTGGGGGGAATGGAGTATGGCCGATAGTTGGCCTCTAGCCGAGTGAAATTTTTTAATTGAGCTTTTGATTTGTGGCTTCCAGTTTAGTTTGGAGTCAAACGTGATACCTAAGTATTTAGCGTTGTCCACGTAGGGTATGTTGACTTTGTTTATTTGGATGGGGACCGGTTTCTTTTTCTTTTTTACTTTTGAAAAAAGGATACAATTTGTTTTCTTTTCGTTGATTTTTATCTTCCATTTCCGAAACCAGGCGGAGATGGTGTTTATGTGTTTTTGAAGTCTGGAGCGAATAAGATATTTTTTGGAGTTCCTGGTGTATATGGCTGTGTCGTCCGCGTACATTGCAAGGTGTGTGTCTGGAGCTCTGGGTATGTCGTTTATGAATAAATTAAACAGGGTTGGGGCCAATTGTGAGCCTTGTGGGACCCCTGACCTGAGTGGTTTGTGCGTGGAGTGGGTCTGTTTGTAGCGGACGGTGAAAGATCTATTTCGAAGGTAAGAGTTTATTAAGTGGATTAGTGTGTCTGGCAAGTTGAGCTGAATTAGTTTGTATATTAATGCGTCATGCCAAACCTTATCAAAGGCCTTCGAAATGTCCATAAGTAGGAAACCAGTTGTAAGGCCGATTTCAAGTCCTTCAGAGATGAATTCGGTAACCCTTAGCAACTGGTGTGTTGTAGAGTGCAAGGGGCGAAAGCCAAATTGTTCTGGTTTTAAGATGTTATGTTGATCAATGAATTGTTTTAATCGTGTGTGTATTATTCGCTCCGAGAGTTTGCTAAGTGTGTTAAGTAGGCTAATAGGTCTGAAATTTTGAGGGAGGGTGAGGTCTTCGCCTGGTTTCGGGATTCCAATGATTATTGCGGTTTTCCATTTTTTTGGGAAGTGTTGAAGTTTAAATATGGCATTTATGATGGTGGTTAGATAGTATATTATGTTCGTGGGGAGGGATTTAATGGCTTTGTTGGAAATTAAGTCAATTCCTGGGGCTTTTCTATTTTTCAGCTTTTTTATCTCTCCAATTATTTCAGAGGGGGGAGCCATTTCAATAGGGTGAGAGGGGGGGTTATTTAGGAAGGTGCATATGGTGTTTGAGACTTCTTCTTCCGTTTCCGGACAATTTAGATTTGGGTTTTCCGTAAATTGGGCTTCGTAGGTTTCCGCAAGAGCATTTCCTATTTCATTTTCCGATTCAGCTAGTCCACTGTTCGTTCTTAAGTGTTTAATTCTTCTTCCCGGACTTCTGATTTTTTTCGTAAATTCCCAGAGCGAGTTGTCAGTAGGGGCCAGCGATTCAATAAATTTTTTTCCATTGATGTTGTTTATGTTCCTGAAGTTTGTATTTAACTTGGCTACAGAGGTTGTTAAACAGGGTTTTATGGGGGGGGGGGAATCTGGTATTCTGCCAGAGCTGTCTGGTGCGGTTCCTTTGTTTTATTAGCTTTTTGATGTGATAGGGAAGTTTATGGTGCGTGGGGGGAGGGGGGTTAAATGTGGTGGCCATAGCAAGTGCCGATTTAATTTCATGGGTTATCTTGTCAACACAGTTATCTAATTCCGTTACGTTTTGTATATTGGCATAGAGCAGGGGGGAATTCGCTAGCGTATGAGTGAATTTTACCCAATTTGTGGATCTAATGGAGGGGGGGATGGGCAGATTCGAGTTTAAGTATAAAGTAAGTTTTACCGGAAAGTGGTCCGAATTAAGTTCATTTAAGGTGCAGATTTCGTAAGGGGAGGGAATATTATTCAGGAGGGCAAAATCGATGATGGATTTATTTCTAATGTTAAATCTAGTCGTTGTATTGGGGTGCAGATGCCTAATATTATTGTTTAAGATGTACGTGTTCAGGTCTTTGCCGTACCGGTTCTTTCCCGGACAGCCCCAGTTTGTGTGGCGGGCATTGAAGTCCCCCATCAGTATGACTTGGCTCTGGAGGCCAAAGAGGGCTGCGAGGTCATCCTGAATATTGAGCGTGGATCTTTGTTTGGCATAGCATGAGCCAATTAAAATGTGATAATAATTCGGGATTTTGAGTTTAACTAGTGTGTGTTCAATTATATTTGTGCTTGTGGCGCAAAGTTCCTTAAAGTCTAGTTGGTTTTTTATATATATGGCGGTGCCTCCATGGGGGGTGTTTGTGTTTGGGCGGGGTGTGTGCAGGACAGTGTAATTTGGTATTTTTATTCTATTAGGGGGGCCGTTTATTTTAGTTTCCTGTAATAGTATAATGTGAGGGTGCTGCTCTTCAGCAAAATCCCTCAACTCCTGAATTTTATTTGTCAAGCCGTTCGCGTTCCAAGAGATGATGGTAAAGGCGTTTGGAGCGGGGGTCATGATGCTAGTTTAGGTTCTGGTTAAAATGTTGATCAAGGAGCCCGAGCATTTTCAGTCCCTTATCCACAATGGGGGTGTTCTCTCTGAATATGCAACAAAGATCTTTGAGGAATAACATAATTTTATTTAAATTTAAAGTTTTAAAGATGTCTGCAATTTCTTGATACATATTTAATGCCTCAGCTATGGGTGACTGTTTTTCGTTAGTAGGATTTGTGTTTTTTTGTTTTAAATTTGGGTGTGCGTTTTCCTTGTAACTTCCAGTGGTCTTCTGGTTGAAGCCGGGGGGAGGGGGTAAGTCCCTTTCGTCTGGATATCTCTCCGGGGTTTTTTCAGTATCTCTGTTGCCTAAGATTTCAGCAGTTCTGCTTTTCGATATTTCCCCGTCCCTCCTGGCAGTTCTCGAGTCGTTTTCTGTTACTTCCGATGAGGGGGGGGGAGCAGCTTTCTGGCTCTATCACAGCAGTGGTGCTTCTTTCTGAATTGCTATCTTGAGCATCGTTCCAATTGGCTCTGACACTTGGAATGTCCCTACAGGCCATGTTCCACCCAATTGTGAAAGCCTGGCGCCGCCTATGCTCATGTGTCATAGCCCTTCGTGGTACGAAACTCCAAAACTCAAATCATGATCCTGTCCACTCACCATCATGTCTTTTCCTACAATGGTAGAATGCGGTAATAGTAGCTGTAGATGGCTGTACACCAATATACTCTCTGTTGACGGAGATGTATAATATAAGACGGATATTTGGCTGTAGACCAATTCTTGCGTATACTTAATATAAAATTGAGATCTGCTTCAAATACTACATGTTGCATTTCCTTATCGCTAATCATATTTTCATAACAATTTTCAGAAATAACTCGTTATTTTGACTTGACCGGCGTTAAGAACAACAATATTATCTCTGATGTTCACTGAAGGGGAAAAGAATTTGAGTGGTTATTGTAGTGCTGTACTATACAAGTATCCGAGTACTCTTTGCTAAACCACCATCTTCCGAAATATGACTTTTCAATTTCGTTATCTAGTTGCCATGGTTACAACGCGCGGGGGAGCCGGGATTTATCTTCGTATCGTGTTTGTCTCTGTCTTCTTTTGGCTCGTGACGATCTCGTTGTCGATGAAAGAATTTAATGGCGCGTTAAATATTCGCCGGGGGAATTAGAAACTGTTTCATATATGCGATTATTTGTACTTTAATTGCGATTAATTCTAAAAATACTCTTTTGACGGGGGCGTTGTATGATGAGTTTGGTCATTTGAAGTGGGGGATTTTTTTTTTTTTTTTTCAGAATTTAATCATCTGATTCTGGGTTTTTAAACTGGCAAATAAAAATTCTCTAGCATGTTAGCTAAAATATCTAAAAAAATTTTAGCATTTTCAGATTTTCTTGAGTCAAAATGTCATCTCTTAACTTTTTAATATCAATGGAAAGAAAAAAAATATAATGTCATCTAAAGAACAAATTTACGCTTACTATTTATTATTAATTAATAAATTTTCCACGCTTATTTTATTTGAGTTACAAATCGTGCTGAAATATCAAATGTAAAATCAGATAGTACTCTAAAATGATATGTATATTAGACAAAAATTTAATTTAATGTCTCTTAAATAAAAAAAGAAGAAGAAAATGACCAGCCTCTTGTTTTACTATAAAGTTTTAAATAATACTAAAGTTCCATTTTACTTTTTTGCCTTGAATTTCATATACTTGTTAATAATACTAAAAAATCTGATGTGGGACGCACATGACTTTTCTTATATAATGCAATGAATTTACTACTTTTATAGTTAAAAAAAAATGTTATTCTTACAGTAGATACTTATATTCTTTCCAAGATATTGAATTTTCTTCAATGAGTCGTCATTTTCATTGATTTAGCGTCATTTTTATCTATTTGGCGAGATTTTCGGTAATTTGGCAACATTTATAAAGTCTCCAAGTTGGCGACATTCCGCCGAAATTGTCGCCAAAATCTCGCCAAACGTTATGGACGAAGAAATAAGATATTCTTATATCAGATAAATGACTATTGGCGTTCAAATACAAAAGTATTATTCAAAGTATCTTTTCTCATGAATGGAACGAACTAGATCCACGAGAATGATGTCACCAAATTTATCGCAGGATATCACATATGAAAAGTGAACATGTTTCTCAAAAGTTAATATATTTTTTTAATTTATGGGATTTTTTTGATAAATTTATTTGAAAAATGTGCAATATAAATTACATAAGAAATGTCTATTTGCGTAACTTTATTAAAGGTTTTGACATTTTGATGATTTTTTCAAAATTTCACTCAAAAATTTAGGGGGTTCTGAACATTCGATTGCATTTAAAATCAATAGGTTTCCAGTATGCACGGATTGTGATTGTTGTACCAAATTTTATTCGAATCGTTCCATTCACTCGTGAGATATCGTCTCCACAGACTCACTGACACACACCCACACACATACTTTCTCACACACACACACACACACACACACACACACACACATCACCTCAAAAATGTTTGATTCGCGATCAGGGATGCTTGAAACGAGGCCTCCCGTCGAAAACTGGATTTCGAATTTTCGACCTCGTCACAATACTTTCCTTATGCATTATGTATATAAGGAAATTAAAAAAACATTTCACAATACTACTGTTAACGAAGAACGTGTTTCTTATAATCAGTTTCCTCCTTTTCCATTGTGATCAATTTTAACAAATTATGAAATTTGCAAACTGAAAATAATATAGACAAATTTCTTGCATCAATTCATGCTTTCTTGCAAAATTTAAATTATTATTTTCCTTATATACAATAATGTATAAGGAAAGTATTGTGACGGGGTCGAAAATTCGAATTCGAGTTTTCGACCGGAGAGCACGTTTCAAGCATTCCTGATCACGAATCAAACATTTTTGAGGTTATGTCTGTGTGTGTGTGTGTCAGCGAGTCTGTGGAGACGATAACTGATGAACGAATGGACCGATTCGAACGAAATTTGGTACAAAAATCATAATCCATAAACACTGGAAGCCTATTGCTTTTTTACGCAATCGAATGTTCAGAACCGCCCTAAATTTTCGAATGAAATTTGAAAAAATCGTCAAAAATTCAAAACCTCTAAAAAAGTTACGCAAATAGACATTTCTTATGTAATGTTTCATTAGAAAACGATTGGCATAAATTTTGGAACGCTAACATGAACCGTTCTCGAGATATTGTAAATTTTTCAGAAAAATTATCAAAAAATCATATAAAATAAAATAAAAATATTTTCTAATGAGAACGGGTCATGTTCACTTTTCATATGTAATACCATACGAAAAATTGGGTGGCATCATTCTCGTGGATCTAGCTCGTTCCATTCATGAAAAAAATATACTTTGAGTAATACTTTTGTATTTGAACGCCAATAGTCATTTGTCTGCTGTAAGAATAACTCATTTCTTCGTCCATAACAGTTGGCGAGATTTTGGTGACGAATTTGGTGGAATGTCGCCAACTTGGTGACTTTTTTAAATGTTGCCAAATTAACGAAATGCTCACCAAATGGATGAAAATGACGCTAAATCAATGAAAATGACGACGAATTAAAGAAATTTCAATATCTTGGAAAGAGTATAAGTATTTACTATAAGAATAACATTTTTTTTAACTGTAAAAGTAGTAAATTCATTGCATTATATAAGGAAAGTCATGTGCTGCCCACATCAGATTTTTTTGCTCAAAACGTACTTAGGACTAGTGTCTGTGTTAGGAGTCTTACCATTCTTAGCTAAAATGACAGAAAATATTTTAGCAAGATAAGCTTTCTTTTTAGAAAACTACCAAAAAAGCTAACACAGTTTAAACCCTGATCTAATTGGATGTTATCGATGTCCGTTTTTTTCTGTACTGTCTTGAGATGGTTTAAATGCTGGATATAAAAGAATTTAACAATCGCTGAGGCATATAAGTTATGCATTTTGTTACATAGAGTTGAATTACCCAATGAGGCATATTAGTGCTGATTGTGGGGGCTATGTTAGTTAACACTTGTAATTTCGTTAACTTTGTCCATTTCGATTTTCATTGTACGTTGAACGATTTAAACGAACTAAACATGTGAACCAGGTTCGAACCGGTGCAGAACTGTAGAGTACACATTAAAAGTGGGGGTGATGAGCAAAGCAAACAGGTCGTACAGCCCCCTAGTAAATAAAAAAAAATCTGATGTGGGCAACACATGACTTTCCTTATATAATGTAATGAATTTACTACTTTTACAGTAAAAAAAATAGGTTTTTCTTATAGTAGATACTAATATTCTTTCCAAGATATTGAATTTTCGACAATTAGTCGTCATTTTCATTGATTTAGCGTCATTTTTAACAATTTGGCGAGATTTTCGTTAATTTGGCAACATTTCAAAAAGTCGCCAAGTTGGCGACATTCCGCCAAATTCTTCGCTAAAATCTCGCCAAGCGTTATGCACTAGGAAATAAGTTATTCTTACAGCAGATAAATGACTATTGGCGTTCAAATACAAAAGTATTACTCAAAGCATCTTTTTTCATGAATGGAACGAGCTAGATCCACGAGATTGATGTCACCCAATTTATCGCATGGTATTACATATCAAAAGTGAAAATGTTTCACTTTTAGGAAATATTTTTTAATAGGAAATATTTTTTTTATATGACTTTTTGATAATTTTTTTTGAAAAATGTACAATATCTCGAGAACGGTTCATGTTAGCGTTCTAAAACTTCTGTCAATCGTTTTCTAATGAAAAATTACATAAGAAATGTCTATTTGCGTAACTTTATTAGTGGTTTTGATTTTTTGACGATTTTTTCAAAAAATCATTCGAAAATTTAGGTGGGTTCTGAACATTCGATTGCGTATAAAAACAATAGGCTTCCAGTGTTTACGTATTGTGATTTTTGTACCAAATTTGGTTCGAATCGGTCGATTCGTTCGTCAGTTATCGTCTCCACAGACTCACTGACACACACACACACACACACACACACACAGACATCACTTCAAAAATGTTTGATTCGTGATCAGGGATGTTTGAAACGTGCTCTCCCGTCGAAAACTCTAATTCGAATTTTCGACCCCGTCACAATACTTTCCTTATACATTATGTATATAAGGAAAGTAACAAATCTGCGGATGTACGCCTTACAGAGTACATGCACTTTTTATAAAACATAGCATTCTGTAGAACTTTCTTTACAATGCGTCAGTAGATCTTAATACTTGCTAGAAATTGTTTATCTGAAGGAAAGTAATTTGTTACATCCATTTAAATAAATGCTAGGTCTCTAGAGGTTAGGAACAGGCTAATTTTCTTAATGTTAATCCACGTGAAGATTAATTATATTTATTGGCAGCACTGCTAGCTAGCTGTACGGTCCGCTCATCTTTGTCTCAATTCAACCGGAGAAACTCAATTGCCTTATCTGGTTGCTATAGTGACGCTTGAAATGAGAAATTGTGTTAATGGCTGCGTATCCCTGATTCCATTTATCTCCTTTGTTTTGAGTGTTCTTTCACGATAATGTTTGTTGTCGCTGTAAGCATTAATATTAAAGACAACTTGGACGGATGAACGCAAGGCGAGATTGGAAAAAATATGCACCGGGGCATGATGCAATTAGATTAGAACAAATTACCCGGCTTTGTCCGGGGCGTAAATAAGCGCCCGCTACTTAAATAATACAGATAACGACTCAATTTCCAAATTTCCTGTTTTGTATCAAAATCATTTCCTCCTTTCGTGTAAATCTATCTATTGTCCCGTCCAGTGTCATTCTCTGTTTGCTATGACGTAAACGTACAAATAATTTTCCTCATATAACGCCCAGCCTATTGCATAGTTATGAGGCACAGAAGAAATGTGCAGTACTTCATTAGTAGAAGCTAAAATTTCAATTTTTATGTGTTTGTTTGAAAATTCACAAAATGATAATAATAATAAGAAAGTAATTATTATTAGTAGTAGTATTTTGTTTTGTTTTTGTTAGAATTCGAAGACATACACCCATATTTTTGCAAAAGTATAGAATTGTGCTAATCTTCCATTTTCGTATGCGACGAATTAGAAATCGGGCAACTTAAAAATACATATTTCGATGCATTTAAAAATAAACAAATATGTAAAGAATTCTATACGAATTCTGTTCAAAGATCGTTAGAAAGAACATTCTTTCATCTTTTCTCGATTTTTACCCGTTCTTCTTCTTTTTTTTTTTTTTTTTTTTTTTTTTTAACTCCGACGATTTCTCCAGTCGATTTCTTTTTTTTTAATTTAAATTAATTTAAAAGTTATAAACTTAAAAGTTGAAATGTGTCTGAATTTTCACTATTTTTTAATTTAATATATTGATTTAACGATTTTGCTCAAAGGCAAATATTTCTTTCACCTGTGTTTCGGGAACGGTATCTGAGACTTTCAGTCTAGACTAGAGTTCTAATAAATTTGCGATTTTTTGAATTTCGTGGATTTTTTATAGATAAATTTTCAAAATTTGGAATATAAAATTATTTCGATATTATAAAGTGTGTTCTGAATATTTGATTTAAATCGGGCTTAAACTTTTGAAAATAGCATATAAACTGTTATTTTTTACTTTCGGCTTCAAAAATCAAAATAAAATTAAGATGACTTCATTAAAAGCTGCATATAATTAAAAAGTAAAGAATTGGCCGGTTTCTGAAGCAAAATAAAGCTGTCTTCATCAAGACACAAAAAGTGTAACCTCCAAAATCGGTGACTGATGAAAGAACAGCAAATGGGGCAGAAGCAAGAAAAGGGTAATGCCAACAGCGAGAAGAAAAGGGGGGCGATTCAGGAGGGAGGAACTGGGGGCAGGACAATCCATAGTTAAGGCATTCGGAGGTCATAAGTTCGATTCCTGGCTATACCCAAACTGTCTCAGTGTTCATGAAGAATACGGACCCGTGACTAATGTAGGTTTGAAAGTCCTTACGAAAGGTTGGTGATAGGGGAAGGAGGGTACGATCCCTGTGGACGCCGCCCCCACTGAGCTCCACTCTAAATTAGGTTGCTCTGTCCCGACAAACAGATACCTTCCATGTTCGGGTATGTCACGGCTACTCATCTTGCTGCTCATACCCTAGGGTGAGTCGGGTGGTCTGGGTCTTCCCCGTTCGGGTAGGTCGGACAGTCTGGGTCGAAAGTGTTGTGATACAATCATTCAAAGGACTTAATTAAAGAAAATAAAATCCCTTGAACAATCATATCTCAACACCTGATTGGGTCGGACACTCACATACAATAAAAAAAAGGGAAATTAATTAATTAAAAGTTAGTTACTTAGTGGAAGGGGACCGTATAGTGGGAAATAGAATTTAGAATATCAATAATAATTGCGTTGTGTAATTAAATATTAAACCATACTTGTATGTGAGCGCCTTAAAATTACCTTACCTGTGATTTGATCCTTTAATTAAAACCATCAATAATAATATGAAATGTCTCATAATTTTTTTATTATTGTCTCATTGTCAATGCTGAAAAACTTCACCAAGCTAATGTCCACAGTCATGGAATTTCACAATGGTAATGGCCACATCTAGAGCTCCCTTTTTCGCTAAACTCAAGTTTCAAACACTCCGTGCGAAAAGAAAATGGAAATAATAGCAGGGCGCTGTTCCAAGATGTGAAATGTAACTGCACACAAAATTACCAATATGCACTTTGCTGTTGTAATATTTTTCTTTATGCATAAATAAAAAAAATGGCTAAAATTTTCAATCCTCATGATGACTGTTAACTCATTTACATATGCTGAGGACTAACCTTTTAGAATAATTCACTAAAAGCAGGTGAAGGATGGTCATAATAATTATGTCGAATTAATGTCCGACATAACAATTCCAAAGAAGACTCCTAAACCATAAATGCATAGTAACAGACATAACAATCCTTGCGTAAGACCAGAATTGCATAGTAATTGTTAAATAAATGAAGTTCACAGAGAAATATCCATAGAGGCACATGCTGTTGTCAACTGAGAAATAAACATAATTTCTTTAACTTGGTTCAAAATAATTTTAATAAAATGATTAATAGATACTTGCACAAGAAATGATTTGATGTTTCAACATCTTATCATGCCATATAAAAAAAAAAATCATCAGCAGAACAATTTCTTTTCACAACTTCATATTACAGTCAAAAAAAAGTTCAGCAGATTGCATTCCTTTTACACACAAATAATATATATATATATACTTAACTGTGTGTCCTTGATGTATTTAGATTAAAATATACCTTTATAGAACTTATATTAGAGCTAGGAGTGCCAAATGGCACTCCTGCCTAAAAATTCACACCTTCACGTACCAAGAATTTTTGAGAGAAGAGACGAGTCAGCACTTTTTCACATAAAAGAAAATCTCCCGCCTAAAACCGGACGATGCCATTCGTAAAAACATAACTCTCGCTCAACCAAGGAGTTTAAAAAGTGAGAGCCAGAAGAAACAAGTTTCCGTATCTCGCCTGAAACGAGATCTTACCAATTGAAACAGTGTGCGCGTATCCAGTCATTTTTAAAAAGGGCGTACACTGTACGAATAAAAACATGAACTGATAGCAGCACGTATAATTTAATTTAATAAAAGAATCAATTGGTCTATTAATGAATATATAAAATAAAAGCAATTTTGAATAGAATAATTTGGAATAATAAATTTAAAGTAAAATAAAATATTTAATGAATTATATAAAAAAAGTTAATTTTGAATAATAAAATAAAAAGTGTTGTGACGTGTCACAACAGAAAGACCCAGATATGATCAGCTTTCTTCCTTTCGATCCAGACCATCCGACCTACCCTAACGTGTTAGTTATCTGATTGTCGAGACAGTGCCACTCAATTTAAACTTGAACTCAGTGGAGGCGACGTCCACAGGGATCGTACCCTCCTTCCCCTACTACTAACCTCTCGGAAGGACTTTCAGACCCACATATTTAACGTGCACGTACTCCGCGGGAAGACGGGGACAGTTTGGGCAGAGCCAGAAATCGAAATTGGGTCGTCCGAGTGCAATACCCACGTTTACGAACATGAGCACCTAAAATTCCAAATTTTGCATGTCGTTGCCTTTTATGATTTTAATTCTTTGGATTTCGAACCTGATAGGGCTAGCCCATCGTGGGCCCGCCGTAGAAATGTATATTCGGTTGTTTTTCTTTTTTTGTATAACTTGAGAACCAAAGCAGCTAGAAAGTCTGATTTGGTATGCCGTTGTCTTTCATACCTTCAAGTTACATACATTGTAATAATTGGATTTATCATACATTTAAGTTACATACATTATAATGACTGGATTTATCATACATTTAAGTTACATACATTATAATGACTGGATTTATCATACATTTAAGTTACATACATTGTAATAACTTGATTTATTAGACATTTAAGTTGCTCACAAATAATAAAAGGTTGTACTTTATAAAAAAAATTTTCTTCTTCTTTGTACTTGTTGAAATTCAGAACTTCTAATAAGTGTGTTGGTGACACATGTGGTAACTACAATCAGTTTTTTTTTTAAACCTCAATCAACGGGGTAAGACAAACTCAGCTTTGCAGTAATAATTACACAAAACTCCTTACGTTTTCTTGCAATTTGGAATGAAATATAATTTCCTTGGCTTAGAATTGCTTTATACGATTTAAAACATTCGACTACCCACATAATGGTTGCTGCAATACATTCATCATCTTTTAAATAACGAAATATAAATTAACTTTTTCTCGGAAAGAAAAATTACAAAATGGAGTATCCTCTCCTAAATCTTTATGAACGGTTTGCACTTTAACAATTTCCAAGTTTTATGATGCGTTTGTTCCGAGGCTGCATATAAATATGAATATAATCCCGTCTCATTATTTAGTTGCTGTTGGTTACTGGTTGGTGTACAGAGGGAGACGAACATTTAATCTTTATCTGGTGCTGTTTATTTGTGGATTCACGGTCATGCCGCGATCGATATAAAGCGGTTTTGCTAAGATTGCGAGGCATGGTGTGTTATAATTCCCTTGCATCTTTGTTTCACCCCGATAAAATTCTCTGCGTGAAACAATTTTTTACAGGTAAGCATGCGCCATGTAAGGGTAAATGTGCATGTAATGTTGGCAGTATGTGATAAAACGTAGCCAACTTGGCGACCGATTTGTAAATTCCGATAAATGCCAGAAAGAAGTCGGTAATAAAGAAAAAAAAATCTATTCTTCAAACAGACAATTTGCATAAAAAGTGCTTCAAATCCAAGTTTAGGTTCTTTTATATCGTTCAGTGGCGTTGCCCCCTTCTCCAAGAAACCCATCGAACCCATTGTATTTCGAAGAAATGATACATGGTGAAATGGAAAACAAAATATTTGGTTTCATTCAAAATATTTGGTTGTTTCACCCCGATAAAATTATCTGCGTGAAACAATTTTTTACAGGTAAGCATGCGGCATGTAAGGGTAAATGTGCATGTAATGTTGGCAGTATGTGATGAAACGTAGCCAACTTGGCGACCGATTTGTAAATTCCGATAAATGTCAGAAAGAAGTCGGTAATAAAGAAAAAAAAATATATTCTTCAAACAGACAATTTGCATAAAAAGTGCTTCAAATCCAAGTTTAGGTTCTTTTATATCGTTCAGTGGCGTTGCCCCCTTCTCCAAGAAACCCATCGAACCCATTGTATTTCGAAGAAATGATACATGGTGAAATGGAAAACAAAATATTTGGTTTCATTCAAAATATTTGGTTGTTTCACCCCGATAAAATTATCTGCGTGAAACAATTTTTTACAGGTAAGCATGCGGCATGTAAGGGTAAATGTGCATGTAATGTTGCCAGTATGTGATGAAACGTAGCCAACTTGGCGACCGATTTGTAAATTCCGATAAATGTCAGAAAGAAGTCGGTAATAAAGAAAAAAAAATATATTCTTCAAACAGACAATTTGCATAAAAAGTGCTTCAAATCCAAGTTTAGGTTCTTTTATATCGTTCAGTGGCGTTGCCCCCTTCTCCAAGAAACCCATCGAACCCATTGTATTTCGAAGAAATGATACATGGTGAAATGGAAAACAAAATATTTGGTTTCATTCAAAATATTTGGTTGTTTCACCCCGATAAAATTATCTGCGTGAAACAATTTTTTACAGGTAAGCATGCGGCATGTAAGGGTAAATGTGCATGTAATGTTGCCAGTATGTGATGAAACGTAGCCAACTTGGCGACCGATTTGTAAATTCCGATAAATGTCAGAAAGAAGTCGGTAATAAAGAAAAAAAAATCTATTCTTCAAACAGACAATTTGCATAAAAAGTGCTTCAAATACAAGTTTAGGTTCTTTTATATCGTTTAGTGGCGTTGCCCCCTTCTCCAAGAAACCCGTCGAACCCATTGCATTTCGAAGAAATGATACATGGTGAAATGGAAAACAAAATAATATTTGGTTACTCCCTCCCTCCCAGAATTTTTTTTTCTGCTAACGCTACTGATTATTTCAATCGCATCTTGAATTTTGATAATTTGCGGTTTCTTACTAGCATTTTCTGTAACTTTTCAGAACTCGCCAAGTTTACACATATTTCACCCCATTTCATCGCCAAGCCTCCTCAAATCTACCGCCCAAATCATATACACGTCTACCTTTCCATGTGGCTTCCTTTCCAATAAAATTTTCGCAACATTGAGACTTTCATATAAGAAAAACCAACTCTTGCAGAAATATAAGAGTAAATTTATTTTCGCTTGGTTGTCTTACGATCGAAGGAGCTTCGATGAAATGTGAGTTTGACGTTGACGTTCCTGTTGGAAAGTAGTATAATTCCCATGTTCCCAGCCTATCAGATCCATAAATTTGAGCTGTTTCTCCACTTTTTTACGATATCGAAGATAGGTCTTTAAGAACCCCTTACGGTTTTCGGATACTCGTAACAGCTGCTCAGTTCGTTAAACGCAAAGTTTCTTTTGGAAAGTGTTGGTGAAAATTGCATCGCGTGATTCTGAAGTAATTAGCTGTAAAGGGATTTTTCCGCGTGATGTAACTTTAGGTATTACTGCATCATTAATTGTATTCGAATAAATAAAAGCGGTAACATTCATGAGGTTTGTAACCACATTTTTTTTCTTTCTCATGTTGTACTCTCTTTTTCACATAGAATAGAAATGATAAAAAAAAATTATCCAATTTGCTATAGCTAGGTGTTAAATAATTAATTTATAATCCCCTAGACTAGCAACATATATATATACACACACACACTGGTTTCCAAAAGTTAAGCACGGACGGTAAAATCAACAAAAATGGAAAAGTATAGCTTTGATTAACTCAAAATTGTACATGAATGTAACAAATGTGTTTATGCATTAAAGAAAACAAGAATTATGTACAAAGATGAAACAAATATTTACTTTACGTAAGTTATATGATGACGTCATATTTGGGTCATTAACAAAATGTTGTTTAAAGGCAAACAATCCAAACAAAACTTACATTAAAATGGTATTTGACCACCCCGGACTTTCACACAAACGTTACAACGATTTTCCATGCTTTCAATGAGGTGATCAACTATCGCAGATGCGAGCAATGGCCATTCCTCCAATAGGGCAGCTTCCAACTCTCTGAGATTGACTGGAGGAGGTAAACATACAGAGACAGCACTCCCGAGGGCATCCCAAACGTTTTCAATCGGATTAAGGTCAGGGGAATAGCCGGCCACTCCATACGAGAAATGCCCTCATTTTCCAGGTATTCGTCAACGATGTTAGCTCGATGGGGACAGACATTATTGTCCATAAGGAGGGAATCAGGACCAACTTCTGCGGCGTAGTCTCGCAATGGGGTTTAGGACTTCACCCCGATACCGCGCAGCCGTCATAGAACCGCCTTTAAAGATGTGCAGCTCTGTATGATATCCCATTGAAATTCCAGCCAACACCATGACGCTGCCACCTCTGCGTGATTTTCGATGATGTTCTTGGCCTGATTGCGTGTACCTCGTTTTCTCTCGTCCGTGAACAAACAGGACGTTGCACCAATCTGAGACAGTCCAATTGACATGTTTACGACACCATTTTAATCTTGCCTCTCTGACTTGGATGGTTAGTAGAACACAAAAACGTGATACTCGGGTGTACAGTCCCCTCACGTAGAGCCTTCCACGCACAGTACTGCCAGATATTGTCTTACCAAGTGCCACTGCAACCACGGATGTAACAGTTGTAGAGGTCGCTCGTCGATTCCGCTTGGCTACTATAGCAATATACCGATCATCAGAGGGGGTGGTATCCCTTGGACCACCGGGCACAGGTTTCCGGCTAACTGTTTGACTTGTTTGGAATTGTTTCCATAATCGAGAAATTACCGAATGATTAACACCAACGAAAATAGCGACATCTTTGATTGACTGTCCTGTTTCAATGCTTCCGATAGCACGACAGCGCTCACTATCTGTCATTCGTCTTCTTTCAGCCATAGAAATACGAATATCATCAAAAATAATCCTACAAAAGTTATAAACACTTCGTATCATCATTTAAATGCACCTCCTCAAACCTTTTAGAATGCTGGCGTCTTCAACGACTGCCTAATTAGCATATATCCGGATAGTCAATCGTGATTGGCTGTAACATACTATATTTGCATACTGCCATCTACATCCGCTGTGATTTTCAGCCACTGAAATTCAAATACGCTTTCGAAAAATGAAAATTTGCATAGAGTGTTTAACTTTTGGAAGTCAGTGTGTATATATATATCTATATATATATATATGTTCACAAGTGGCAGGGATTATCAAAGAAATTGAGCTTAAATTTCGGAAATATTAGATTTTCGTAAATTTGGCGACATTCCCAAAAAATCACTAAGTTGGTGATATTTTTAAAGATTGCCACCAAAACCGCCAACTTTTGCCAAATGAGAGCGGAGACAGAATGAGGAGCTTTTCTTATATTTATCTCTCCATAGAAAGAAAAACACCTTTGACTTGTTGCCGTTCCATTGCGAACAAACGGAACAGTTCAGCAATTTTACATATAGACTAATATAAACCCGTGCAAGACGAAGTGCCAATATGGCCGAAGATTTAATGGGTAGAGCACACATCCAACTTCTTTGAGATCGGTTGCTGGCAGAAACGTCACAAAAATAGCCAAGAACTGAACGTTTATATTGTTTGTAGCTCTAGCGTTTCGCAACTATGATTACCATGAGCAATTACGATTATAACGTCATTCTTAATGCAGTTGACAATTATCTGTTTTATTGTTACTTTCCTTATATACATAATGTATAAGGAAAGTATTGTGACGGGGTCGAAAATTCGAATTCGAGTTTTCGACGGGAGAGCGCGTTTCAAGCATCCCTGATCACGAATCAAACATTTTTGGAGTGGTGTGTGTGTGTGTGTGTGTCAGTGAGTCTGTGGAGACGATAACTGACAAACGAATGGACCGATTTGAACAAAATTTGGTACAAAAATCGCAATCCGTAAACACTGGAAGCCTATTGTTTTCATACGCAATCGAATGTTCAGAACCTCCTAAATTTTCGAATGAAATGTTGAAAAAAATCGTCAAAAAATCAAAACCGCTCATAAAGTTACGCAAACACACATTCTTATGTAATTTTTCATTAGAAAACGATTGGCATAAATTTTAGAACGCTAACATGAACCGTTCTCGAGATATTGCACATTTTTCAAAAAAATTATGAAAAAGTCATATAAAATGAAAAAATATATATTTCCCATTGAGAAACATGTTCACTTTTCATATGTAATACCATGCGATAAATTGGGTGACATCATTTTCGTGGATCTAGCTCGTTCCATTCATGAAAAAAGATACTTTGTGTAATACTTTTGTATTTGAACGCCAATAATCATTTATCTTCTGTAAGAATAAGTTATTTCTCCGTTCATAACACTTGGCGGGATTTTGGCGACGAATTTGACGGAATATCGCCAACTTGGCGACATTTTTCATTGTTGCCAAATTAACAAAAATCTCGCCAAATTGATAAAAATGACGCTAAATCAATGAAAATGACGTCTAATTGAAGAAAATTCATTATCATGGAAAGAATATAAGTATCTACTATAAGAATAACGTTTTTTTTAGTTGTAAAAGTAGTAAATTCATTGCATTATATAAGGAAAGTCATGTGTTGCCCACATCAGATTTTATACTCTTATAATCATTTTAATAAAGCAATTACAAAAATTAATTTTTCCTGATCACGAATTAAGCATTTACCTGGTTAAATACAACTCAAGTTCAGTACCTTATTATTATGAAATGAAAAAAAAGCGAAAACTATCTTATCGCACTTAGAAATGAAATTCGAAAACTCTCTGAAGCTGTTGGTCAGCTGTTAGAAATATATGCAACAGACATAAATTCTGGAGATTATATAAATTCAAAATGCAGTGAAATTCACTATTGGAAAGATAGGTACTAAATGTCAACATTGTGGAGCTGTGCAGTTTAAAGCAGGAAGTTTCAAAGTTTCAAAACATTCATGTTGTTACCATGGAAATTATCATAAGAACAGAAAAGTTCCCAGGGGTTGGCGAGCGTTGCTAGCCGGGGAAAACGTTGTAGTCTATAATAATAATAATAATAATAATAATAATGTATTTCTCTGTGTGCACTCTTGGCAAAAAATCCAAACTGCGAAATTGAAAACTAAGATACTTCCTCACAAATCGAGGAACAACATTATCAAAAAAAAATTTGAAATTTTCGATTTAGTTTATTTTCTGTATTAAGCAAAATTTTCAACATTTTCGCTCACCTGTTCATCGCGATCGAAATAATTATCAGAGTTTCTAAGTAATAGGAAGATTAGATATAGTAAAGACCATAGAACGCTCTTTACAATAAAATTTGATTTTTATTTGTAAAACATTTTCCTGTTTTGGGCCAATTAAAAAAAAAACTATATTTCTCTATCGAAATAGACAAAAAATGCATTTTTATATTCTGACATCGCTTCGAATACTAATCATATGAAAATAAAAAAAATATTAACCTGCTGTTATTTACCAAATTTTAAGAACTTTTAAAGTGCAAAGTAACAAACTTTAAAATAGAATAAAAAAAAATTCAAAATATATAAATCTTACTTAATATAAAGGAATATGTCTGTCTATCTCTCTTTATGTGTGTCTGTGTGGTCTGTAGCGGAAAATCTAAGCGTCGTACAACCATGAAATTTTGTACACAGGTACTTCAAGAGCCTGGGAGGTGTATCACGTTTTTTTTTTTTTTTTTTTTAAAGTATTTTCGCACAAATTGATCCCTTGGTAACCGAAAATAATATCAGAGTTTTAATCTTAAAACCATCTGAAATATCGAAGGACGCCATTTCCAACGATGTTTGAATCACATCCGTAGGATAATTCCTTCATATTTATTTTTAAAAAGTACATCGAAATTTACATTATTTTTATGTGATTTGATATATATATATATATATCGTCGTATCTGAAAAACTAAGATTAACACAATTCTATAATTTAGCTAAAAGTTTCGCATATCTTAGTATTCTAGGGGGGTGGGGGTGGATCGATTTCACAAGTAATTTTAATTTTCTGTAATAATTTAAGTTATCGCGGTCAGTCATCGTAAACCAGCTTTCCCGAAGTCTCCGCGCGTTCCACGGATTGGACATTTCTACCTGTGGATTTTACTGAGCATGCCATCTGGGAGTTTAAGCCACGCCTTACCTCCTCCTTTATTTTTCTTTCGGAGAGCGTACGATTTGGAGCGTGGATGTATTATTTAAGTAGCGGGCGCTTATTTAATTGTTTATAAGTAATGGTTGCTTATATAGGAGCCCGAGCAACGGCTAATTCGTTCCAGCAGTGGCTTAACCAGTATTTAATAAGTGAATAACCCCTTGTATTCGGTATCTCGTGTTCTTTCAGGTATCCAACTGTCTTTCTATCAAGTAGATTACTTTTGCATGTAATGCGCTGCCACAATGGACACTAATGGTTCAACACAGAAGTGTCCTCAGATGCTTACGCACGCTCTGTAAATGGCAACTCTGGAAATTAACTCAGCGATGCCCAGAATGGATATATGGTGTCTACTGATTTATGTTTAGCAGGGATAGTAGAAAGCATGATTTTCGCGGATTTGAAGGCCAGAGGTGTTTGCTTTTGCAAATATTTTAAAAGGTTGATTCTGGAAGAATTTTGTTAGTTCATCGTGGATTATTTAGCATCAATATAGAATACAGACTCGTTGGTGGAGGATTTCGAACCAGATATTTGAGTTTTGTTATTAGTGGATCTTGCTTAACAGCAATGGATATATTTTTGTTACCAATTGTTAATAAAAATGCAAAATTGTCTAATGATTTATCTGAGAGAGATGGCGCTTCCTGTGGAAGTGTTAAATGTCTAATATCTTAAGAACGACGCGTGGCAATGTCTAAATTATGGTGTACATTCATTTTGGGTAAGACCTTTTTCCCGTAACATTTTTAACATTTATTTTTATAACGTTTTATCTATTTCTTTTTTGGGGGGTGAGGGGGGTGAATGTCCGAAAATGGAGACGTACCCCACTTTCGTTTACACAAAATAGGCTACTGATGTTTATCAATTGAAATAATCGTAATAAGTTTCATTCGATTTGCTTAATTTGTTCGAGAGATATAGTGTCCATGAAAAAAAAAAATCTGATATTTCAAGAACGGATTCTCATAAGATCTCTTTAAGTACATGTCTTGTTAAGGTATTTACAAACAACTTCTTTGATAAAACTATGCATGTTAAATAATAAAATTATGCACATTAAAAACATATATATTTTTATTTCCAGCTGCAGTATCTTAAGAGTGGCGAGTATTAACGTTCTATAAATAAATGCCATTCGCTTTTTATTGATAAAATACTATATATATATAACTATTTTGGAATATAATTTATTAACGTAATTATGTTCCATATGTACGCAAAGTATAGGCAAAATAATTATGCATGTCCGAAAGTCCTTCCTAGAGGTGATAGGTCAAGGGAAGGTGCCTACGATCCCTGTTGTTGCCACCCCTCTAAATTGGATGGGTCTCCTTGCCATCCAAGAAGTTACTTTGCACTTTTGAATGGCGGAAAAACCGTATTTTACTTATTTCTTTATTTGTTTATCCTGTAGTTTGTTCAATCCTGAAATCCGTTAATCGTTTAAAAATCATCACACAAATTTCATTCGATTTGCCTGGTTTGTTCAAGGGACACACGCCCACACGAGCGGACAGGCGCACACGCATTGAAAAAATTTCTATTCAAGAATGCTCGCTTAATCCAATCAAATCTGAAAGTGAAATCTGCAACCCCCCCCCCCCCCCTAGCAGTACTTTCCTTTTGCGAAAAGAAAAAAAATATATATTTGTGTTCATCTGTGCTAAAAAACGGGTAAATCCATCGAAATCACGCAGTTACAACGTTCATATGTCGCAAAAGTGTTTGTATGTCCCATAAGTGTGTACATATTTTATATATGTTCATAAGTCATAGCGTATTCGTACGAAATACTGCATTTTCGCAAGAGTTCCAAGGTCACAGTAGTTGAGTATTTTACACGGTATCTTTCTCATGCAGGATGTTTTCATTTTCTTGCCAACCGTCGTACAGTCAGTGCATTCCCCGGCGAGGTTTTTATAAAGCTGCAAACCCAAACAAAGGGTCGGCGCCTCGTCTGCGGCGATTAAAGATTAAACCACAATTTTGACCACATTACCATACTTTCCTTTTATATTGACTATATAGAACAATCTGTAAAAATTACCATGTGAATCGAATCAAGTAACATCACTATTCGGTCAAAATCCGTGGCGCTATGTTAATGCTCCTCCCCCCCCCCCCCCCACACACACACACAATGTTTCGTGTGTTGCATCTTCCCAAGCGATTCCTCAGCTGTTCATGTTCCTTTCGTGCGAAAAATATTCTACTCTTTAGTCCTTTCCGTTTCTACCTCTCTGCTTATTCACTGAATCATCAACCTCAACGACGTAACCTCCCGGATGACTATTACTTGAAAATGCTCCAAAATGTTGGCGAAGTTGGAAATGTCAGACCGCAGATACAGGAAAAGTCACGAATTTCTACAGAAATGCGATGATAATTAATTTGTCGAGTCTGTTTAAGTAGGTGCATGTTGAGGGACTGGAGATACTGCAATTAATTGGATAAAATTCGGATTAAATGCTTGAACATGTGAAATTATTAAATATAAATTTTCGGAAAAATCGGAAGTGACATCTTCAGAATCGAAAATGGAAAGCTATAGTGACCCCTCTTCCCCGACACCCTGTGGAATTCAAGGCTAAATCCATTTAAGTCGTCATTTAAGCTTAACTCTAATTCTGATAAATGGATGTTTCAAAGGATTTTTTCGAACCCGGAAATGAAACAGAAAGGGAAGTGGAAATATTTAGTAATTTTCCCCCACCCTCATCCGGAAATTAATGCCGAATTCACATTAGACATCATCATCTAAGCTCTACCTATATCCAGTCTTGAGAAATAGATCTTTAAATAAATTTTATGAACTGGAAGTAGAAATTCTTAGTAACTCGCCCCAAATTCTCTTCCGAAATTTGATGCTGGATCCATATCTGTCAACATCTATCTATAGTAGATGCCGATAAATAAATGTTTTGAGGTAAATGTAATTTTTTTTTTTTTTTTTAATCTGAGGAGGCATCTCCAGAATCGGAAGTAGAAATTCTTGGTGAGATCCTTAACCTCCTCCGGAATTTGGCGCTAAATCCATATCAGTCATTATCTAAATCTATAGCAAATACTGAAAAATAGATTATTTAAAAAAAAATTAGGCGGAAGTAAAAAAAGGGGGAGGGAGAGAAATTTCTTAAAAAACCACCCTACGTCTTCCAGATCTTCATGCTGAATGCATATCTGTTATTATCTATGTTTTATCTAGGATTTTGATACTGAATTCATATCAGTTGTTATCAAAGTTCAATCTTTTACGAATCTCGACAAATATGTTTCAAATAAAATGGAAATTTTTGAGCCGTAAGTGGAAAAAAACGAAAGTGAAAATCCTTGGGCAAGTTCCCATTCTTCTCCGGAATATAATGCTGAATCTAAAATCAATCATCATCTGCAGTTCTATCGATAATAGATCCAGAGAAATACAAATTTTAATAAAAACATATTCGTAAATACAATGGTATTGCAAAATTTTCTGCACCAATTGATTTTAAACTGCATAATTTTGAGTAGGTATCCATTTCATGTGCTATTTCGTATGATAAAACACAAATGAGAATAAAGAAAGAGAATATCAATTTAAGTTTGCAAGGAAAGCCGTGTACTGTCCATATCAGTGTACTTGAATCAGTCTCGGGTTTGTAGATGTGACATACTTTTTTATCACAGAGTTATAGAATGATGGTGACCACTTTTATGTTCAAGAAAGAAAAAAAAACCCAGAATATTTCTGATTTTTTGCAATGTCTAAGAAATCCGCTTTTCATTTCTGCCTTTTTATTTATGACAGCCTGTTCTTATCGAGGCCCACTGGCAGTGTTCTGGTTCCATCAACGGGAAGCCTTCACTTTCTTTCGCAATCCAACTCGTTTAGGGGCATTGTTAGCATTTGGAAAAGTGACAAAATATGCATATAATGGTGCTATTCAGATGAGGAATGCCTTTGCCAGTGAGTCATGCGGAATATGAAAATTAAATTTGAGAATGTGTCACTTATAATTTTCCAGTATGTGTTCAGTGTAGATTTTTAATTTCCCTAGATACATAGTCAGGGCTCGAATTGGCCTAACTGGGGCCCGGGGCAGACATTTCTCCGGGGGGACTCCATTTTTAACACGTTCCAATATAGTTGGAAAAGTGTTTGACTTTGGTCATTCTGTCTGTCTGTGTGTCCGTTCGCACAAAAACTGTCGTCAAAATGACTTAATCAAAATGAAATTGTAGTATGTTGTTGAGACGGTCTGTGGGATATACGGGAATGAAAATGAATAATATCACCCAATTAGTTTCGGATTGAATCCGGGTTGAAAAAATGAAATACATCGAACCCTATGGGACTTAATTTTAACTTCGTTTAAAAAATGTTTGAAAATTAACAAATTGCTTCGATAATTTTAGGAAATATTCAAATTGTCACATAAAATGTATAAAATGTCAACAAAATATGTTCAGTAGTTTTTTAAATAAAAACTGAAATAATAATTGCACCCATGATATATATATATGAAGATATTGCGTGATTCATTGCAACATTTTATAAAATATGGTAGGTAAGCTCCTTGTGGGCGACCCTGGTGTTGATTAGATTTTTGTACGATTCTGAAAAATAAAAAATAACCTGCCTTTTTTACAAAATGGCCCGCGAAAGTCGTTAAAATCTAAAATAAAAGATTACGTATGTTCAAATATACCAATTAAATGCTTATTTTATACGTAATTTTTGACGATGAAAAGAATAAGGTCAATCCCATTACACTAGGACTAGCCGTTCTCGAGATAGTTTAGTTTTTGTCGCGGTTTGGCTACGTCACCTTTGAAAATAAGTCCAGTTACCAAATGTGAACGAAAATTGAAATAACAGGGCAAATTGGGTGTAATTTAAAATAATTATTGGCATTATTCTGTACAATTGAAACTCAATTTGATGAATTATTGAAGAAATAAAGAGAATGTGTCTGCAGGGAAGTAATGTGTTGCTTAGTATTGGAATTAGGGAAAGTATTGGAATCACCGTGTGTGTGTCCACTGTAAATTAAAAACTAATGCACCACATTTCATAGATTTGTGTAAGTCACTTATGCGTGACCCTGCAATAATCTCATGTATCCACTCTAGTTAAAAACTAATTGACCATATTTCATAAAATTTGGTAGATAAGGCACTTGTGGGATACCCTGTTGCTGATTAGATTTTGGTACGATTTGGAAAAGAACCTGTCTTTTTTTGCGAAGTGGCCGCAAAGATCGCTAAAATCTAAAAGAAAAGACTAGACATGCTCAAATGTGTCCGCTAAATGCTTGTTTTATACGTAATTTTTGATGAGGAGAACAATAAGACCCATTTTCCAATACTCTAGGTCTAACCGTTCTCGAGTTTTTTCGCATTTTTGTTATGCCGCCTTTGAAAAAAATGTCCAGTTACCTAATAAAAACCAAAAATTCAATTAAAGGCGCGAATTCGGTGCTATTTTGTGCAATTAAACTCAATTTTTATCAATTATTAAAGAAATAAAGGGAACGTGAATATGAGTCATCGGGGAAAGTCATGTGCTGCCAACATCATATTTTTCTTTTTAGAATCAAATACTTTCATTTCGCAATCAATCGCATTAAGTCCCAAAATAAGTATAATACGAGTATTTGCCTTCGAAGTCTACCTCTAATCAATTCAAATGCTCTGAACATGTGCAGATTAAAGCGTCGTATTTCAAAGCTCAGGGAAGCAAACGACACCTTAAATATTTTCCAACCGGTCAGCTAACGGGTTCTGTTTCAAAAGTTTCGTTCTTTGCGGAGAAGTAGGTTAGGTGAGTGACAGAATAAGATTTCTTATATGATATGCAAGAGTAGAGATTATGTGATAGTATAATTAATAGTGTTTAATGCAGTGGTTCCCAACTTATGGGGCATCGAGGTCCACTTTTAGTATGAAATTAGGGGACGGTGGACGTTGAAATGAGCAAAAATCGACTAAAAAAGGATTTTTCTTTTTAATATATAACATTGTTTTACACATTTAACCTTTTGCTTACGGGTGGAACAGCGCCCATTCCGAACGAAGGACCTCCCAAAAAGACATTTGACATACCCTATATCCTAAACAGTTTGATTCCCCTTTGCAGGCATTGGCGCCCATGGACGCCAATCAAACTTTGGTTATTTCTACCTGCCAGCAGGTGCAATGTTTCTGTCGGCGATTGCCATAGACGCCAATGCCTGCAAAGGAGGATCAAACTGTTTGGGATAGGGTATGTCAAATACCTGTCTTTTTGGGGAGGTTCTTCGTTTGGGATGGACGCTGTCCCACCCGTAAGCAAAAGGTTAAATGCATTTTTTTCGAAACAAAATTTTCAAAGGTTTTACATTTTTAAAATGCTCCATGCGTCTTAATTTTTCTTCTGAGATGCATGAAATTTAGCAAGAAGACACCTCTCATACTTTTTAATGAAACTGGGTATGCATTTTATAATTGGACTTTATTAAGGCAATTAAAAGTGAATAAGAACCTAATTAAATGATGAAAATTAAGTTTTAATGCAGAAAAATATTTTTAAAAAATTAACTTTCTAAAGGATTTAAAAATGAATACCCAAATTTGTTCATAATATGTTTCTGAGTGATCATAATGTAAAATGAATCAAAAATCTGAACAAATGGCACGCAAGGAGCATTTTCAAATTTTCGTTAAAAAAAATTAAATTTAAAAAAAATACAAAATTATAACAAAATTGAAAGAAATTGTATGGTATTGTATATAGTAATGTTAAGAGGAATATTTATACAAATTTTCATGTTTCTAAGTCAATAAATAAATAAATAAAAAAAATTTCAACGTCTACCGTCCCCTTAATCAAAGATCGACTTCTATATCCAACTAAGGCGCGTATTTAAGTGGTGTGGAGGTGGGACTTAACCTCCTCCCCTGAGCTGAATGATTTCAAGAAAATCCCGATGAAATTGTAAATTTTCGGTTTTAGTTATTTTAAAGGAATGTATTTACGAAAACTCGACAAGTGTCTATTCAAGATATGACACTAATATCTCTTAATTTAAAGAGAGGGAGAATTTTTTCATTTTTTTTATAACTTGCAAATGCCGCATTGTTAGAGTGTGTGCAATTTCATAAAAATTAATATTCTGATTTATATAGTCACCACTTTTTTAATGAAATAAATTTTATTTAATTTCATGCATTCTCAACTGTTTCTGAATCGCCTTATAATGCTTTCTGTGAACAGCAACACTTGATAAGTTCATCAGATTATAAATATATTTAACCTTACTCGTTTTTTTAATGATAGATTTAGCGTAAAATATAATTTTCGTCCCCGTAATACAAAAACTCTTCATTTCTGCCCCAAATCATCCAAAATATCAACCCAGTGGTGTAGTCGTAAAATAAATACTACCGGGGCGCTTTACAAACGGCATCACAATGATATAAAATAAAATATTAATAGTAAATAAGTTAAGTTACACAATATGGTGTCATAGTTGTTAGCATATTTATTATTGTTATTATCATATACGAGGGTCACACTGAAATTTTTGAGACAGGGGCAGACGATATACGCTAGAAAAACATTATTTGTCGGATATTTAAATTTGAACTTGTATGTCCGCAGACGTGTCTGCTTTAATGTCGACCGTACCATGTACGTTCAATTAGCCAAAATAATTCAAATTTTAAAGCAAATGGTGTGCCCTGAGACATGTTGCTCGTTAATTGCAAATAATTAAGAATATATATTTTCAATTTTTTTTTTATTATTATTTATATGAACACCTCAAGATCGCCATCTCCCATTTAATACAAATAGCAGTTTTCTTCGCCGAGAATTCGTGACTTAAATCCCTGCTGTGACTTATATACATGATCGACGCATTTTAATGACATGGATACGACTTATACCCACAAGCATTTCTAATATTCTACGACTAACTTATATTCTCCATTTCTATTCACCGTACTCCACCTGCCACCACTCGCAGTAGCTCTGCTTGAATATATCATTGATTCTTGGGTGTTTTCCCGTCCGTTGACTTCTGATTGGAAGTCGACGTCTCTGGGGGCCTGACATACTTTTGCAGTTGCAGTTAGGGACACTCGGTTAGGGAAGTCCTATCAAGAGCACAAGACAAATGTCCGCCACGGGAGAGGACAGTATGGTTAAAATGTGGAATGATTGAGGTTGGTCTGAGCCATCGTACAGATCAGTGTTTCCTAAACTTAGGTATATGTACTCCTGGGTCTGGGAGTGATAGGGAAAATTCAAAGGGCACTTGGACGATTAATTTATTATATTATTATGACAAAATAATTTTAATTTAATTTTTTTTTCTAAACGAATATTGGTCAACTTGCACGAATACTTGGCATTGCCCGAGATTAAATATGCTATTTGAATAAGTGCCTGCTGCGTAAGTAATAGATAAACACCATAAATTAAATTAAAAAATCCCATCTGCAACCATATCTACCCTTAAAAGTGAAAAAAAAAAATAATAATAATAATAAACACAGAGGATCGAGTAGAGGGGATTACAGTGTTGGATTTCGTTTTCCATATAACTTATAATTTTCTAGCTAACTAATGTGATTATCCAGCCAGTGGGGTTTATGATTCCCGCCCGACACCCCTGAGTACACTACTGATATAAAAAGTAAAATATTGTGATAGATCAACATCATATCTATATCGTACAGTTGAGAACTAAGTGAAGAATTACACTGGCTTCCAAAGGTTAAGCACGGACGATAAAATCAACAAAATTGGAAAAGTAAAGCTTTGATTAACTCAAAATTGTACATGAAGGTAGCAAATGTGTTTGTACATAATTCTTGGTTTTTTTTTTTCATGCATAAAGATTAAAAAAATATTTATTTTTCGTAAGTTATATGATGACGTCACATTTGGATCATTGACAAAATGATGATTAAATGCAAACAAACCTTACATTAAAATGGTATGTGACCACCCCAGACCTTCACACAAACTTTACAACGATTTTCCATGCTTTCAATGAGGTGATTAACTATCGCATATGCGAGCAATGGCCATTCCTCCAATAGGGCAGTTGCCAACTCTCTGAGACTAGCTGGAGGAGGTAAACGTGCAGAGACAGCACGCCTAAGGGCATCCCAAAGGTTTTCAATGGGATTAAGGTCAAGGGAATACGCCGGCCATTCCATATGCCCTCACTTTCCAGGTATTCGTCAACGATGTTAGCTCGATGGGGACGGACATTATCGTCCATAAGGAGGAAATCAGGACCAAATGCTGCAGCGTAGTTTCACAATGGGGTTTAGGACTGCATGATGTTCTGTTCGATGATGTTCTTGGCCTAATTGCGTGTGCCTCGTTCTCTCCAGACCCTTACATGCTTATCATCTGATTCCAGGGCAAATCTTGACTCGTCCTTGAACAGGACGTTGCACCAATCTGAGGCAGTCCAATTGACATGTTGACGACACCACTTTAATCTTGCCCCTCTGGCTTAGACGGTTAGTGGAACACAAAAACATGGTACTCGGGCGTATAGTTCCTTCACGTGGAGCCTTCGGCGCACAGTACTAGCAGATATTGTCTTATCAAGTGCCGTTGCAACTATGGATGTAATAGTTGTGGAGGTCGCTCGTCGATTCCGCTTGGCTACTATAGCAATATACAGATCATCAGAGGTGGTGGTAACCCTTGAACGACCGTGTACAGGTCTCCAGACAACTGTTTGACTTGTTTGGAATTGTTTCCATAATTGAGAAATTACCGAATGATCAACTCCAAAGAAAATAGCGACATCTTTGATTGACTGTCCTGCTTCAATGCGTCCGACAGCACGACAGCGTTCACTATCTGTTATTCGTCTTCTTTCAGCCATAGAAACACAAATATCATCAAAAATAATCCTACAAAGGTTATAAACACTTCGTACCAGCATTTAAATGCACCTCCTCAAACCCTTCAGAATGCCGATGTCTTCAACGACTGCCTAATTAGCATATATCCCGATAGTCAATAGTGATTGGCTGTAACATACGATATTTACATACTGTCATCTACATCCGCAGCTATTTTCAGCTACTCAAATTCAAATACGCTTTCAAAAAATGAAAATTTGCATTGCGCGCTTTACTTTTGGAAGTCAGTGTATTTAGCCCAAAATGCTGATGGTAGAAATTTGGAACTTTGCTATCACGTTGAAATTGACGTATACCGTATAAGTAATGAGAAAAAATATAAAATCTTTGAATTTTGTTCGAAAAATTCATAAATCGTGAGATTTTTTATTCCAACATTGAGCTATAACTCGAGAACGATTTGACACACAAAATTCATTTCTATAGCATCCTGCGCTGAAAAAATATCCTAAATTTTCTTAATTAACTCTATTGGTAAACAATCAACCGTTCTTGGGATATTTTAATTTATAGTTATATCAGACGATTTATTTTATTACATTTTATCAATGAATTTATTTATAGATTTTTATTGCATTAACCTAAACTGTAGTAGTACCATCCGTTAATAGTGGTTGTGATAATGATTACATTCCAAATGTCAAAATTGTTGGCTGTTTATTCTTCAACTCAAACTATTGAAAAATAATGCTATAATTGAATTTTAACTTAAAATATCTGAAAAAGGTTTAAAGAAAGGCAGTATTCATAGTGATTTACATGCCACAATTTCCATTCTTACAGAACTACTAAATTGTGGCCTTTTGTATGCTAAAATTTAAAACGATTTTTGGTATTCAAAACTTTAAAGTGTGTAGGTGTCATTGAATGACCCGTAGCATTTCTCTCTTGCGAAGCATTTATGGAAATAGATAGCATATAAATGAGCAAATTTATCTTCAACAATAGCAATCAAATTTGCTATCTATATTTCTATTGATATTTTTGAAGAATCTATATTTCAGGATCTACTATAGAGTTTATATAATGACTGGTATAGATTTATCATCGAATTGTTGAGGGGTATTCACTAATATTTCACCAATGGCTCCCTCATAAATTTCACCAATGGCTCCCTCATAAATTTCACCAATGGCTCCCTCATAAATTTCACCAATGGCTCCCTCATAAGTTTCACGAATGACCCCTTAATAAGTTTCACCAATGGCTCCTTCATAAATTCCTTGTTCATAAATAAATTTTGTTCCGTATATTCTGTATTAACAACTTCAGTTTTCTACAACTCACTTTTCACCTACCATTTGTATTCATCATACATCTTCGCACAACGTAGCATCGATTCGTGGTGTTTTCCTTGTCCGTTGAATTCTGATTAGAAGACATTCTCAGAGGAACTGGCATAGTTTTGCAGTTACAGTTCGCAGTTAAAGACAGTTGGTCAGGGAATTTCTGTCAAGGCATTAGACAAATGGAACGCAGTTGGTCATTGGGGGGAAGTACGTCTCAGATGTTGGACGATAGGATTGCTTGATGCCATCGCAATGATTAGAAAATGGTTAAGAATACTAGAACAGTTATGCTTTTACTAGCAGTATACCTGTTCTTCATACGAAACATATAATATAAAGAAACTTCAAATTTACAATTATGTTCTAATATATATAGCATTCTAAATGACATTATTATTCTAAATATTATATTAAAATATTTCGTTTAGCACGCCTAAAAAGAAGTATAAGAATCTCTGTTCTCGCTATACAAAATTGTCTTCACAGACAGATCTGAAGAATAAAACATCCTGGTCCCTTTTGTAAACACATTTATAAAAAATATGAAATTGCATCGATATTTGCTAAATTGAAAGCGCTGTGAAATTGAATAAACATATGCCAAAATGAAAGCTCTTGAATAGTATTAGAAGATATACCCGTACCATTTTTATTATTTAAAAAAAAAAAATGGCTAAATTTAATATATGAGTTTCTTACTTGCGACCCAGACTGTCCGACCTACCTGAAGGTATAAGGTATCAGTTTGGACGGCCGGGGTAGTGTTACCCAATTTAGACCGTAACCCAGGGGGTGGAGGAAGATATCCACAGAGACCGTACCCTCCTTCCCCAATCACCATCCTCTCGGAAGGACTTTCAGGCCCACATATTTAACCTGCCCGTACTCTGCGTGAACACGGGGACAGTTTGGACAGGGCCGGGAATCGAACTCTGGTCCTCCGAGTGCTTTATTTCTCCACGCCCTTTTTCTCTTCCACTTTTGTATTATTTGAGTTTCATCATCACTGGTGTATATCTCCATCGCCAAAATGGGAAAGTACGTTTAACGTTTGTAATTATACTTTCTCGAAATAATTACATATTGTGTTTTTATCTTGAACTAATTAATTAATGTATCTGTACACAAAATGGATAAAATGTTTATTTCATTATGCATTTAGTCCCTCATTTCTCTGTTTTTCCCTTTCAGATAGAAAATTACTAATTGATTAGCAGCAGTGAATCAATTTCCGGTAGGAAAAAAAAGGCAATTGGTAGGGATTAGACAATTTGGAAAGTTTTAATAGGTATCTCCCTAATTAAACCGCCAATGTTTTAAACATATCCTTAGCCTGATGCCACTTGAATTCAATGATGTTAAATAAGTAAAGAAATACGTATTTTGCCGGCTTGTCAGTCTGCATAGATTCGCAAACTTGTGGCATATATCATGTTTCGTTGTACTACATTGCGTAAATATCGACTAATCCATGCTGACAAACGCTGGGAAGTGCGAAACCGATCTGTTGATCTTGTTATTTATAATGAACAATCCTTTAATGCATTTATTTTGTTACATTAAACAGTGAAAGGCGTATCAGAAATGATATGTTTTTGACTGTGTTAAATGTGTTTTTGTTGGAAAGCCAGCCGCACAGTTATCAATTGTCAGTATGAACAGCTTCCTGGATCTTGATCTTGGCGAGAAATTTGGCGAAATATGGTCAACTCGGCGAAATTGGGAAAATTCGAGAAACGAACTGATTGGACTAGAATTTAACCAGTTAACTTAAGTTTGCCTAGGCTATTCCAAGGGTATCCACTGCTCATTGTTTGGCGAGTAATGGGAAATTATAAATACGTCAGTGTTTTGAGAATACAATATTTCTATTTTGTGAATTATTTGAACATTTATTTGATTTTTTATTGTATGTGCTTTTGCTATTTAGTTAGTTAGATAGTTATTAACTGCATATTTTCCTGATTGCGAATAAAGCTAAAGTTTTCCAGCTCATTCTTGTATTCTGAGAACAAACACTTCTACAAATCCAGATGACGCATGGGAATAATCATGGGCGTATTTAGGGGGTGTCAGGGGGTTCCCCCCCCCCCATGGAAATTGTTAATTTAATTAAAAACCAATATAAGGAAAAAAAAAATATATACGTTTTAGAATAAGAACATTCAACCACAACTGTGTGTTTTCTCCCACATGTATATTAAAAACAATTTCAACTTATACCTAAATGGAAAAATTAATATTATTGCATTTGGTATGTTTATGAATGTCCAATTTGTTAGTTTGGTTGCTCAGTCTCCAGGAAGGTTAGAGTTATGTTATGAAGAGGGGGGGATTTTTTAAAATTGGTATACACTAATTTTTTAAAAGTGTTGAATATTAATTCTTAAAAGTGCTATACACACTAATTTTTAAAATGTGATGCTCATACTATTTATTCAAATTTTCTTTGTAACAATATATATTTCAAGGTTGATAGTAATCTTTAAATTTGAATGCAATCAATTTTAGCATCCCCCCCCCCCCACCGGTCACACAATTAGCTACTATTAGCCTTAGGGTTGGTCGTGTGGTCTGGGCCTTCAACCCCCCCCCCCCCCCCCTGAAAAAAAATCCTGCATACGCCCATGGGAACAATATACATTCTTAAAAATGGCAAACTTTGGAACGCCTCTTACTGCTCATATTTAGCTTTGTTCTTTCAAAACCTTCTCCAATCCTGCAGTACCTTTTTTATTGATTTTATTTGTTTCCATTCCACCTCTTTTGAAGTTAATGACGTCGCCTAGTCTGTTTCATGAAAGCAAAAACCTTACTTTTGGCCTTTTCACGTTTTTCAGTTTCCAAATCAATAGCGGATTTCGAAGGCTGCAGTCTGCTTTGTGGACAAATATATTGCCGGAGTTTTTTGAGATGTTGTGCATTCTGCTATGAGTTCAAGCTGTAGCTATGCTTAGGTTACCATTAAGCCTAGGATTTCCGGTATAAGACTTATCTTTCGTAAAAAAAAATATTTTAATTCGAAAATGTTTTTGAAACTACAAAATAAATCTGTATTAAAATTAACTGGAGTGTAGAATTTGAAAATATTATTAATCCCCGTAATCTTTAAACCCAAACGCCGTAATGGGTATAATCCAATCAAAAATAATATTCCGATAAAATGTGTTTATATACATTTCTTTATTACATAAATAAAAAAATCTGATGCGGGCAGCGCATGATTTTCTTTATATAATGCAATGTATTTACTACTTTTACAGTAAAAACAAAATAGATTATTCTTATAGTATATACTTATGTTTTTTCCAACATATTGAATTTTCGTCATATAGTCATTATTTTTATTGATTTAGCGTCATTTTTATCCATTTGGCGAGATTTTCTCTGATTTGGTAACATTTAAAAAAGTCGCTAAGTTGGCGACATTGCACCAAATTCGTCGCCAAATTCACGCCAAGCGTTATGGACGGAGAAATAATTTATTGTTATAGCAGATAAATGACTATTGGAGTTCAAATACAAAAGTATTACTCAAAGTACCTTTTTTCATGAATGGAACGAGCTAGATCCACGAGATGACGGCACTAAATTTATCGCATAGTATTACATATGAAAAGTGAACATGTTTCTCAATAGGATTTTTTTTTTATATATATATAATTTTTTGATAATTTTTTTGAAAAATGTGCAATATTTCGAGAACGGTTCATACTAGCGTTCTAAAATTTATGTTAATCGTTTTCTAATGAAAAGTTACATAAGAAATGCCTATTGTAACTTTATTAGATGTTTTGATTTTTTGGTGATTTTTTTTTCAAAATTTCACTCGAAAATTTAGGGGGATTCTGAACATTCGATTGCGTATAAAAACAATAGGCTTCCAGTATTCACGGATTGTAATTTTTGTACCAAATTTCGTTCGAATCGGTCCATTCGTTCGTCAGTTATCGTCTCTAACGACTCACTGGCACATACACAGACATCGCCTCAAAAATGTTAGATTCGTGATCAGGGATGCTGGAAACGTGCTCTCCCGTCGAAAACTCGAATTCGAATTTTTGACCCCGTCACAATACTTTTCTTATACATTATTGTATATAAGGAAAGTAAAAATATTTACTGCTACATTAACTCAGTTTAATTCCGTTGCTTAGCCACATATCTTTTTTTTTCCCCCTCAAATAATTTTTCAGAAGTAATATAGTTTGCATAAAGTTATCTTAATGGAAGGCTCAATAGTGCGTTTCTTATTATCTCGATTATCCTTAGTTCTAGAAACTCGAAATATGGAGTACATTTTAAGTGGGGCTATTCCAAATCTATCTCGAAAATTTCATCAAATTCGGTGCAACTGTTTTCCCGTGATGATGAAACAGACACACACAAATAAACAGATTTTCCATTTTATTATATAGTTAACGATTTTTCAAATAGAGGAGAAACAATTCTCTTTAAGTTGAGAATGTAGACCACCAACCAGTTTAGAATTTTGAAATTCACAGAGCCAACAATACTTAATCTTTATTCATGGTATAAGTAACAATTTAAAATAAAATGTTAAACAATTTAAAATATATTATTTACAAGCTAAGTCATGAAATAATTTTTTTTTAACGTAATACGGTTTATGAAAAAAATTAATTATTTTTAAATTTTCATTTTTCCGTAGTTTCTTTAAAATAAATTAAAATAAAATAACATTAAAAAAAAATCTGATGTGGGCAGCACATGTCTTTTAGCTGCAGACTTATATTCACGTTCTGTTTATTTCTTCAATAATTCATTAAGTTGATTTTAATTGCACAAATTAGCACCCATGATTATTTTTAATTACACTGAATTTGCACTTTTAATTCAATTTTCTTTTTCGTTTGGTAACTGGGCTTATTGTCAGAGGTGGCGTAGCGAAAATGCGAAAAAACTAAAATATCTTGAGAACGGCTAGACCTAGAGCAATCAGGTTGATCTTATTCTTTTTATCTTCAAAAATTACGTATGAAACAATGATTTAAGCGATATATTTGAGTATACGTAGTCATTTATTTTATATTTTGACGATTTTTGCGGGACATTTCGCAAAAAAAGCAGGTTTTTTTTTTTGGTTTCCCCCCCCCCCCCCGAATCGTACCAGAATCTAATCAGCACCAGGGTAACCAACCCACAGGTTTTACCAAATTTTGGTAAATTTGGTCTATTGGTTTTTCCTAGAGTGGATACAGGTAATTTTTGCGTCCATTTCGCAAAAAAAAGGCAGGTTCTTTCATCCCGAATCATACCAAAATCTAATCAGTACCGTGGTCACCCACATAGGATTTGCCTACCAAATTTTATGAAATTCGGTCCATTAGTTTTTGAGTTAGAATGGATACATACATTGCACACACAAAGACGTTACGTTAAAAATAGTTTTATCGTGTTCTAAAGGTCCCAAAACGAAGATCTGTCGAAAACTCGAGTTGCGATTTTTGATATGATTCGGATATTTTCCCTATACATTACCATGTATTGCATGGAAAGTAAAAAGCCGAAATTAGATCAAAATTTAAGCAGAAAATTTTAAACGACGAACAGAAAAATTCGCAAAGGGTGAATTTAAAAATCAGATTTCACATTTGGATTCAGCATGGTCGAATTAGTATACACAGAGTTTCTTTAGCCCTCGGGGTTACATTTAGTGCTCTGATATACTAACACTACGCTTTTAGAGAGGTGGTAGTAACAATTTTACAATTAAAAAATAACTTCTTTGTAGACTACGTTTTAGATCGTCTTATTAGGGGCAGAAATAAAGAGGCGCATTTCATTTGTGGCCCTTGAGATTAAAAGGTTTATTTATTTATTTTTTTATTTCGTTAATTTATAAAGCTTCTGTAATTTCAAAGATTGAGATACAGATAATGATCGGGATCACGTTATCGGATTTAGAATAAATTTTTTGTGGAAATGCTCAATAAACGATTAGGTCACGTTTGGAGACTCAAATAAGGATTGGGTCTAGTTTGTTTGGTGGGACATAGAACGATTTAAAGTGAGGAAACCAGTCATTGTTCTGGATTTTTGATTACTTTCGCCGAATGCGGTTTTTATTTACCAAATTTTATTTTGGCTTTCCATTTGAAAAATTTGATTTATAAATTATCCAATTCCAAAGATCGTTTTTTTTTTTTTTAAATATATGCAGTAGTATACATTACGATACGATTACGTGACCGCGATTTTGATATCGCCAGAATTTATAATCGCCAAACTTTTCGCCAAATCTCATTTTCAATCGTATGATATTTTATATGCAATTTAGCTGTAAAATAACTGTTTCTTCCTTCCAAAAAATTATACTAATCATTCAAGAGAGTAGCCTGGAATATTTTGATTTCCTCGAGATCCTGAAAAAGTAGCCCTTGATTCGCCTTGTACAGCCATCGCTTCAACTGGGAGTCAAAATGGCCGCTGTTCCGCCAACTTGTATATTTAGGAGCCTTTACGGCAGTGGCGGCTCGTGTATAGGCACTGCGGGAACGACAGTGCTCTCTCTCCCTCGCAGCCTCGCTTGCTGCTTCCTATGTGCGCATTAGTTTCTATTCATGTGCCTATACAGTGCCTATACACGTGTATAGGCACTGCGGGAACGACAGTGCTCTCTTTCCCTCGCAGCCTCGCTTGCAGCTTCCCATGTGCGCATTAGTTTCTATTCATGTGCCTATACACGTATATAGGCACTGTGGCACTGCGGGAACGACAGTGCTCCCTCTCCCTCGCAGCCTCGCTTGCAGCTTCCTATGTGAGCCTATGTGCGCATGCGCACATAGGAAGCTGCAAGCGAGGCTGCGAGGGAGAGAGAGCACTGTCGTTCCCGCAGTTCCACAGTGCCTATACACGAGCCACCACTGCTTACGGACAGTATTTCTGTCGGGCATACCTCCGGGAGGGCCGAAGTCCCTCCCCCGAAAACGGGTATTCGCTTCTCAGGGACATTATGTTAACATTAGTTTCTATTCTTGTGACACAGCATTTGGATATATTTATATAGAGTAAATAGAGAACTTGCCGATCTAAAACTTCATTCGCCCCCCGGCCAAAAAGTCCTGAAAGAATCACTGGTTACCACGGACACCTAAATTTTAAGTAGGCCACACCAAGGCTACCCAGAAAATTTAATGAATTTCCATATAGCTCTTCTCTTGTGATGGTGAGACAGACAGAAAGATTTCCACATTTATATTAATGCAGCAAATAAAGGGAAATACTCTGTGTAAAAAGTGTCTGCTGAATTTGGCAAAATTATCTGCTGAATTCTATAGTTATGGTGCATCCTGAATGTTCATTTAAAATGAATTCTAAAGTAGGTCACGGAAATTTATGAATTTAATCAATTGCTCTGAGAAATTTATGAATTTATTAGGTGTAAGAAATTTATGAATTTAATCAATTGCTATGACAATAATTAGAGTAATTACTTACTTTTACTTTAATCATGTTATTGTATAAATTATTGTTTTCGACCATTTCATTATAACGCTAGAAAAATCAATTTAATTTATATTTTCTTCGTTCTAGTTAGAATCTGCGGTTTAGTTTTTACTTTACGCCCCATTGTAACTATAAATGTATGTTTACGATAATTTGATTTACCTTGCGTTAAAATGAAATTTTCGTAAGCCCGGTCAAGCGATTATTGCCTCCTTGTCGAATTTTCGCTACCCATAATGGAAAACCATTCTTAGTAATCGCTTCCAAAAATGCTAGGTATCGGTACTAATAGCCTGCATCATGATACCGACTTTATCTTTAGAAATCTCACCTTTTGAATCGATGATACGATATCTTATTCCCCATTGAGGTTAATGACATTTCCCTCTCTGGAATCGAAAGGTATATCGCAGAACTTACGTTCACGTTTTGCCCAAATCAATGAAACTCGCCTCGACAAAATAAAAACAAAATCGTCTGTAATGTCTCTTACTTATACGATTGTATTTCTTGTTGGTTTCGGAGTTTAGGTGAACTTTATTTTTGTTTTTCGATGGAATTCTTAGGCCTGCTCTTTGGCTTTCAATGCGCCGTGAAAATACTTGAAGAACTTTGCTCTTGTAGGGTTGCTGGAATTCTTACGATCGTTGGCGATCGATTGGGCGATGGCTGTTGGTTGGCTATGCTTGTAAGAATCATTAAAATTTTTTCATATTTTGATTGTTAGATGTGGTGCTTATGAAATGCAAGTTTGAGATGTTGAAACACATCCTAGTTTATTTAATCGGGGATGGGCGAATAATAACTCATTTTTAATATACTTCTTCCGAGACTTAATTTTGTGATACTTTAAGTCAGCGTACCCCTAGGTCGGTTTTTTAGGGGGGGGGGGGGGAAGTACTCGGAATATTCAGAAATGGATGACACGTGCAAATTATTTATTTCAAATTATGGTTAAAAGTATTGAAATAATTATAAATCCTAAATTAGGTTTTTTTTTTGCCAAATATAAAGGGTGTATGGCAAAGAAATGATTACAAGTTAATGACAAACATATGACAAATAAAAGAGCGTATTTTTAACAGCCTTTAAAAAAAGAAAAACACACACACGGTTTTGCCTTTTATTCAACAAAAACGTGAATTTTCACGCTTTTTTTTTTAAATATCAAAAATCGAGAATTTTAGCACGTTTGAATGAAAATAACCATTTTTTTTTTTTTAATCTACTATTTGGATTTTATGCTTATAAGAAAATTGTTGCTTCTGTTCTATAATATCGTTTTACGCAATCTTTCTGAATATCATCTTTCTTGGCTTTTGAAACGTCGCTCCTCGCAGTTTTTCTGATTTTTTCCAAAATCTTCTACATTTTCACCCCCAGAAGTTTGGCAGGTATTTATTTTGTATATAAATTGTTTATATTTATTTATATATTTTTTCAGAAAATGTTTCACAACTATATCTACAGGCCAACGGCCCTACCGTGCTGAAAACACCGGCTCTCGTTAGATCAACGAAGTCAAGCAGCATCGGGCGCGGTTAGTACTTGGGTGGGTGACCACCTGGGAACACCGCGTGTTGTTGGCACATTTTGGGCGCGGTAGCCCGGTGGTTTGCGCGCTGGATTTGCACGCTGCCACAGCTGCCGCCGTGTTCATGCAGAGTACGATCACGTTAAATATGTGGGTCCGTAAGTCCTTCCGAGAGGTTGGTGGTAGGGGAAGGAGGGTACGGTCCCTGTGGATGCCTCCCCCACTGGTTCCGGTCTAAATTGGGTGGCACTTCCCGGTCGTCTAAACGGTTACCTTACACCTTTCTGGTAGTCCTTGTTGACGAGCCGGACGGCCTGGGTTTTCAACACCTTTCTGGTAGGTCGGACGGTCAGGGTCTCATCAACGGTGATCCTATTTTCTGCAAGAAATTAAAAGGCAGATTTTGACGTTTGTTCCAACACATTTCCAAATGAGTTTCTGACTGGGAGGGGGGGGGGGCAGACCCCCTTCATTTCACTGTACACCACTGAGTATGGTGACATCTGTATCTTTATTATTCAAGTAGCAGGCACTTATTTAAGACCCGGTCAACGTCGAGTGATCGTTCTAATCTTAAATAATGAAGATACAGCTTTGAAATTTCAGCTGTATACTGTAACAAACGTGTAAAATCCCCTCACTGGAGTCTCCTTTAAAAACCAAACGAACATCCGTACAGGCGACCTTTTCTATTACGTGAATCTAGGGTTGCCATATGCTGAAGTTCGAGAAGGGGTTGCTAGATTTGACGATTCATCGCCAATTTGGCGACTTTTCGGAGGTTCCAAAAACACCTCGAAATAACAAATATTCTACAGGATATGAGAGAGAAGTTTCCAGAGAGTCTATAAAAGGAGTCATCACTGAATTGGAGAGCAGTTGACGTGATAGGAGCTACGTTGAACTGTGACATACGTTAATGTTTTGAGAATAAAAGCTGTTATTTTTTGTGAATTTAGATACGTCGTTCCTGTTTACGGTGTGCTTGTGAATGAACGTCTTCGTTATCCAGAAATTTGGATTCATTCGTGTATCACGAAAGTGACCCACGGTTCCAGAGGATAGTCGTAACAATATATAGAAATATTATTAGTTCTAATTTTGAGCCCATAAAAAGAAAATCAATATTTTGATCGTTTTTAAGGTAAACCGAGCCCCTTTTAACTTAAAATACCAGTTAAATGCCGTTGATTTACAAGCTGTAATTATCCAACCACAGAAAATTAAATATTTTAATTACATATATCTTTCAATGGGGTCTCATTAAAGCAATTATGCAAATAATTAAATTTGGAGGTATATGAGCTAAAGAGAGCAGAGTTATTAAAAAACGCAAGTCTTCAGCCAACACCACCTTCGGCGAACTCTATGTGGTGTTGCCTCAGCCTGAGGCCCCTAAATATACCGGTTGGCGCAACAGCGGCCATCTTGATTTCCAGTTAAATCGATGGCTGTACATGTTGAAAAGAGGGTTACTTTCTGGTCCTTTTCTCGCGATTTCGGAAAAATAAAACCATTCTAGACTACTATTTTGAATGACAGAAACAATGTTTTGTGAGTAAAAGCACTTATTTTATAGCTACATTGCTTATCAAATATCAGCCATGTCACATGCGCGCGTCATTGAAATAGCAGAAGCAGACGATAATTGACTGTATATTTAGGAGCCTTACCCCAGCCCAAACGAGATTATCATCGCCAGAAGTCAGAAAAGTGTTTCACGTCTCAAGTATCTTTAAAATAGAAAGACCCTGATATTCAGAGCGTCAAGCCTTTTATGTCACCTAAATGTCTGACTTATAATGTGATAGAATAATATCTTCAACTTATAGCAATAAAAATTGGTTGTATGGTGAGAACACAGAATAAAGAAGTATATTCTATAGGGTTCCTACGAAAGTCCTTACGCACCCCAACTTTGTAAGGAAAGGTTTACGAGTGTAAGCGTTAAATCCGTTTATAATGTCGGGAACGCGTAATATTCCCTCACTGGCGTCTTTTCTTTCGTCTCTTTCGAAGACCAGATAGAGAAAACATCATGACGTGAGCTTAGGGTTGCCATATTTGGAGATTTATTGCCAATCTGGCGACATTTGGCGACTTCTTTAATCTTCGAGAAAGACCGCGAAATAGCCAATAGTCTACGATATATTGGATAATTCCAGAATTTTCTACAGAAAGAGCCTATAAAAAGAAATTATTCACTCAGTGGGAGTTCAGTTGACAAGATACGAGCTACATTGGACTGTGATTTTTGTCAATATTTGGAAAATAGTAGCAACTGTTTTGTGAAATTACTTTTATCAATTTTTTGAAATTAATATCGATTTTGTGAAATTAGTGGAGCATTCAAGTGCTGGTTGATTGTATATTGTTTCCTGTTTACGTTGTGCTTATGAATAAACGCTTTATTTATCCAGAAACTTGGACTCATTCTTGTATTCTTCGCGCACACCTACAATTCCAGAGGAAACGCTGAAACAATAGTAAAGTGACCATGTTCGATCGAATAAAAAAGCCCGCCTAGTGATAATTTAAAGAGATGGGATAACGGACTCTGCAACAAAGCGAGATAAAAGAGAAAAGACAATTACAAAGTTGTAGAGTATTGTTTAATGAGTTAGAATGTACAATAAAATTGTTATAGGGCTTTATTTCACACAATAGTGTTTTCTATTCAGAAATGTTTAAAAAAGCAACATTTGCATGCACAGAAATCTAATGTACTGCTCGTTCAATATACATTCCGCCAGCAACAATGCACATTTCAATTCGAGAAAGAATATAACAACGTCCTTTAACAAGCATTACGGGCATCACCGTGTCCCTGACGATATTTCTTGACTTGTTTGTTCTCTGTATGCATCCAATATCTCGTATTGACCTCTGTTTCGTGCATTCCTGATGTCGATTCCTACTAATTAGATAACCTTCTAAAACTTTGCAATTGACATATTTCTTCTATCTTGCTTTGTTGTGAATTCTTTGTTCTAACTTTTCAAATTATCCGCTAGAGGCGCTACAATTACTTTTATTCGATCGGACATAGTCACATTACTATAGATTTAACGTGCACAATCACTGACCATTCCTTACAAAGTTATTGGGGTGCTTAAAGATTTTCTTAGGAGCACTGTATATTCAATTGAGAAAAATGTGGATAATGTTACGATTATGTAAAATGCCTTCATTGGATGTTCTTTTGAGATCCGAAAGGAAAGAACAAACATATTTACAGGCAGCCTTTCCTATTACGTGCAGAAAATATCTGTGTGCAGAAAGGAGTGCGTTCTATTTCCTGGAATCTAGTTCAAGTATAGATAAAATCGCAACCGGCTCTTTAAATGTATTTTTAATATAAATTATGATATTTAACCCTTTAACTGGGCAATTAAACAATAAATTGCTTTTTAAAATTATCTCACAAGCCAATTTTCAAATTTTAAGCAATTGTCTTGGAGTGTATTACAAATATCCCTTAATAGATGTTTTCCTAAGAATTTTGCTCCACTAACATATTGAATGTATTTTACATAGCAACACAAGCGAGTCTTGCATCCAATGCTTTATCCTGCTTATTTTCGAATTCGTTTCCAATTGAAGTAGTTGCAATGTATATCCGATCCTATGTGTGGGCGGGGAAGAAATTTGTTATATCCTGCTTGTTTAAATTGCATGTCTCCAGATTGTAAAAGATTTTTTTTTTAAACGAAATAAGCAACATTGTCGTATCGCCTGCTCAATTAAAATTTTAAACCTCGCTGCTTCCCACTCGTTTACGCGCCAAGATAACATATTTTTAATGGCTAAATTTCAATTCCTAGCAGCCACGCGAAGACGCCGTGGTTGCTATGACTACGATACGGGAATCGTAGTAACCATGGCAACGCGATTCATCATTTCGTTGTTGAGTTTTCGTCTGCTTTGAAATTTTCCCAACTAATATCGTATTTCTCGTATGGCTACTTTAAGCGATGTCTGAGAGTCTACGAAAAAGTTTTTAGCAAGTTTCTTCTTTTCTTTTCGTCAACAGTCATTTGTTAAAAATATTTGAATTACTTCTTGATATATTTTTTCATCTTTCTGAAAGGCGTTGTATTTTCAAATCATTTGAACTTCCTGTAACTATTTTTGTATTTTTGCTGGAAATCGCCTTTTTGGTTTTCGTATGTTACAAACGAAGCATGAAGAGGGGAGAATATATTTTGGAACTGCCGAGTTGCAGACTAAAATGGAAGTTATTAGGGTTATTATTATGACAAAATGTTAAGCATAAACTGTTTCTTTTCTACAATGTCGTTCGTCTTTATGTTTTTCTAAAAATCATCTAATTTTTTTTTTCTTCGATGTATAACACAGTTAAACCCAGCTAATCCTTCCGGACTGAGAGGGTGACGGATGAATAAAACGCATTAGCAAATATATAGAAAAATGTTTCAATTATTTTTATATACACTAATATTATGTATATAAATATTATACTTATCAATACACAAAATATTGACATTCTCTAAAAATGGACATATCAGTAGATATATTTTTATTGCCCTTCTGAATGGTATCGAAGCTGCATACCAAAAGCTTGTATCTGATGCTCAACTACTTCTCCAATTATCCCAAGTTAAACTGATTATTTTTTGCTGGGAAAATATTTCAGGTATTGTTCTGTCTGTACCTGCACTTTTTAAAGAATTTCCAGATGGTCAGATCCACTGGGAAAGCTGTATTCGTGATACAAATTTGAAGTTGGGGGGGGGGACATACGTGGGTATGTTATCTTGTAAAAGGGGTAAGCTTTATAAAAAAAAAATCTCTGAAGTCTTAAGGCATGGGTTTTCAAATTTAAAATTAAAGTTTAATTAAATAAAATTGCCAAATATGTCTGACAATCTATGTTGTCACGACAAATGTATTTAATTTCCCTATAAAAAATAAAGTATAGGAATTTCTAATATATCTATATTAAAAATAGGTAACTGACGACGCCGCACATTGGTGCCATGGCGGAAAAAACCCCGAAACCCGAAAATAATATTTTTCGATACCAACTATTTTTTTTTAATAGACAATGAACCGAACGAAGTATCTTGCCATGTAAATAAATGTATTTTATTCAGTATAACTAGAAGGAAAAATTGATCTTAAACAAGACTTCCACATTCTAATTGAAATCTTGTTTATTCTAACTAAAATTTCAATATTTTTTCCAAAATTTTGTGAATATTTATAATTATATGTCTCACGTATTTTCAATATATGTAATTTCAGCTTATTTCTGACATAAATGCATTTCGCAAAAACATAGCCAAAATCATACTATAAAGCGTAAAATGTAGATATATAAATTTTTTTGTTTTCCTTCATTTCTTTAAGCCTATAAAAAAAAGCTACACGTTCCTACACGCTCTGGATGAGTTATTTCGAAAGCAGATACTATTATGCAACTGTTCTGTGAATATCAGCTGCAACTTTTTGCAACCTTCGCTGTTTCGGCATGCATATAAAATCTTACTTCTAACTTATCAACATGCGCAAAAAGTATGTGAAAATATTAAGAAATGCATAAGTGAGGTTTTTTCCGCAAATTCCTCATTTGGCACCACTGTGCGCCGCCGCCGCTGTTTGACAAATTTCTCGTTTCTCGAGATTCTTTGCTTCGTACCGCAAAAACTATTGCATATAAAAATATATAATTTGGTACACTTGTAGAAAAAGCTTTGGAGAATACGCTGAAATAAACCTTTATATATATATATATATATATGTGTGTGTATATTATATATAATTATTTATTAATTATATAAATAAATAAAAATGAAAAATAATAAACTAAGTCAAAAACATTAGAAAAATCAAAAAAAGTGAAAATAAGATGCATTAACATTAATGTTTTGAATTTTATTTTCACAAAAAAATGTAACTTTTGTCAGTATTGAAACTACGTTTTGAGCGCCCTTATAATGGTGTATAGTGGCATTCTCGATTATCCAGTTTTCCTATGAATTACTTGTTTAGTAGGAATTTTCATCTTTGATTCATATTCATATTCAGTTCTGCATGTTTGGGAAGTTGTATTCTGAATTGCTTGTCCAGTCTCCAGCTTAGACTCACTGAACGGGTCTGGGAGTATTTCCGTGAACGTTCGTACTGCCTCCCTGGTAGAATTTCGACTTGTTCATTCCGGTGCTTCTAGATTAAGCTGTTGAGGTTGATCGTGTATACACGTGGTAGAAAAAGAAGGGTTCATGCCGCATGGTAATACAATTTTCTTAATGTATCTTTTTTTCATTTTTTGATGCCTGTAGTCTGAGTTTAAGCATTTATAGTAATGTACTATTGCTTAATCTGAAACAGGCATTTGTTTGGGTTAATTAGAATTAAATACTCAGACCTGAAGATGAATTTAATTCTGATTAATCATCGAATTTGGGAAGGTTCTGTTCTTTTCTCTTATCGGCATTATGGCCGTGAATTTGCTTCTATGGTGATGTTAATATTACTTGAATTGTATTTTTATTTATTTATTTTTTTTAATTTTTACATAATTCTTATTATTACATTTCAAATATATATATATATATATATATATATATATATATATATATATATATATATATATATATATATATATATATATATATATATATATATATTGTAGTTTAAGAAATATTTAATGTCAAAGACAAAATACTAAAGCTGCGAGTTCGCGTCCTGGATAGACTAACAATAGCAAGACCATGCATTTTTGCAGGCAGGTACCTACATGGGTGAATTTTTGCAGGACGGAGCCCTTTTTTCTTAATTTCGATGTAGTTTATGAGATATTTTACTTTTTATGCACTTCTGAGCTGAACTTTTTTTTCGTATCGGCACGTCTAGCGATTTGTCTCTTACCGTAAGAACTATAGCATACAAAAATATGAAATTGTGTACATTTGTAGAGAAATAATAGGGTAACGCGATGAAATAAATTGTTTATCGATTTAAACTTTAGTTAGATATGAAATAGCTCGCGAAGCGATCTCATGATCAAGGGATTCAGTTTTTGGATTCTCTGGGCTAAGAAAAATCTCAGCTTTTTTCCTCCTGCGGAAAATAAACAGGTATAAAAAATATATTTTTGAAAGTAGAATTTTTAGGAAAGATAGATATTGAAGCGAGCTCTGCGAGTAGGAGGCGAAGCCTCCCGTAGGCGAGAGCAGAGCGAGCATGGGGTAGAGCCCCCTAGTATAATAAGATAGGAATTTCTGTTCTCGCTATAATATAAAATTATCTTCTCGGGTAAATCTGAACAGTATATCATCATGATTCCATTTTCTGAACTAATTAACAAAAATGCAAATTTTACTGAATATATTCCAAAATGAAGACGTTGAGCAACAGCAACAGCAATTTAGATTTGATTTTTATCCCATTCTAACCATCATTGAAACACACTCGAAAACATATGAATTAAAAAAAAAAAACGTGTATTAAAATAAAACAGTTTTAAGTTGAACATAATGTTACGACGTAACCTCTGGAATCTTGTGCGTACTCTCAGAATATAAGAATGAGTCCAAATTTCTAAATAACCAACACCTTTATTTACAAGCACAGCGTAAACAGAAACAACACACAGTCACAGCATTTAGGTTGATAAATATCTCAAGAACACTTAAACAGCTGTCTGGTACAGTGAAACAGCAATTAAATGTTTCACTAATTTCACAAACAGCAAATATTATTCTCAAAACATTGACATATCTCACAATTCAAGGTAGTTCATATCACGGCAATGCTCTTCAACTGAGCGACGACGCTTTTTATATACTCTCCATAGAAATTTCCAGAAGGAGCTGGTATGTCTAAGAATATTCATTATTTCCAAAAAGTTCTAGTACTTTCGAAAAGTCGTTAAATTTACGATAAATCGTTCAATCTGGCAACCCTGGTCCGAGCGTTCAAGTATGACAGCCCTACATTGACGTAATAAGAATGGCTGCCCGCATAAAGGTATTTTTCCCTTATTGTTTGTTCTCAAGAGAACCTACAAATGAATGCATTTCACATGTTCGTAACAATAATTGCAATATTGTATTCGAAAGCCATTAATAATAAAACGCAATAAAAAAAATATACCGTGAATGTATAAAAATGATTTTCCTATCAATTTTCTTGTTATTTAAATCTGATAAATTTCATGAAAATCATCTGTGTTCAAAAACTTAATAATTTTTTGTTTCTCTTTTAGGTAAGATTGTATGTCTTATTCTGATTGAATATTTTGCAATCGTTATGGGGTAAGCACATTTCTTGACTCATTTATTTCAAAATCTATGGAATCTATAATTGGAAGTTCTAAAATAGCAATTTTAATAAAAAAAATCTTACTGAAAAAATAATTTTTGGAAAATATATATCAGATATTTTGATATAAGACATTTTCAACATATGTGTAGAAAATGTATGAGTAACGCATACTACTAAAAAGATAAAAATTTTCCAAAGAATATTATTACCATTAGTATCTATGGGATGTTTGTTAATTAAAAATTATATAGTTTCATGTTGTAGTTAAATCTATAAATAAAGAGAAAGTTTTTTAACCTATTTTTATTTCGAAAATTTTTCGTACTACAGCTATTAAGTTTCGGTGTTTAGTTAACTATAACTCTACTATATAGTTAATATAACTCTACTATATAGTTAATTTTAACTATACTATATAGTTAACTATTAACTGTTAACTATATTTTTAACGAAAACTGCAGAATTCAATTGCCTTTCAGGACGAAATGACCGAATAATCTTAATTATTTTTCTGGTTGTGTTGTTGTTGTTGAAGACACAGACCGTCCGATTCATCCTAAGGACTCGAGCAACCGTTTGGACGGCTGGAGAATTGTTGTTGTTGTTGCAACATATGGCATTTTTCTGGTTGTTTTCTCCGATAAATTTCCATTTCCCCCCACCCCTCTATGATTGTTTCTATTCATGTCCGCTCATTTTCACATTTTTCGGAATTTCTGATTAATATAAAATAGATTTGGGCTAATGTGATTTGGTGAAAAATTTGTGAACTGCGGTTTTGTCTGATGTTTTAATTAAAAAATGTTGTTAATTTTAAGTTTTGTAAACAATTGTTTCAATATCCACTGTAGTATCATCAGTGCATTTCACTTTCTGCGCAACACAATTGTCTATGTAGCCAAATAGACAAACATTTCGCCAAATTGAAAACTTAATATCTAGAAAAATTAAGTTTCTTCCTTTATATATATATATATATATATATATATATATATATATATATATATATATATATATATTTGAAATGTAATAATAAGAATTATGTAAAAATAAAAAAATAAAAATACAATTCAAGTAATATTAACATCACCATAGAAGCAAATTCACGGCCATAATGCCGATAAGAGAAAAGAACAGAACCTTCCCAAATTCGATGATTAATCAGAATTAAATTCCTCTTCAGGTCTGAGTATTTAATTCTAATTAACCCAAACAAATGCCTGTTTCAGATTAAGCAATAGTACATTACTATAAATGCTTAAACTCAGACTACAGGCATCAAAAAATGAAAAAATGAAAAAAGGATACATTAAGAAAATTGTATTACCATGCGGTATGAATCATTCCTCTTCTACCACGTGTATACACGATCAACCTCAACAACTTAAACTAGAAGCACCGGAATGAACAAGTCGAAATTCTACCAGGGAGGCAGTACGAACGTTCACGGAAATACTCCCAGACCCGTCCAGTGAGTCTAAGCTGAAGACTGGACAAGCAATTCAGAATACAACTTCCCAAACATGCAGAACTGAATATGAATCATAGATGAAAATTCCTACTAAACAAGAATTCATAGGAAAACTGGATAGTCGAGAATGCCACTATACACCATTATAAGGGCGCACAAAACGTAGTTTCAATACTGACAAAAGTTACATTTTTTTGCGAAAATAAAATTCAAAACATTAATGTTAATGCATCTTATTTTCCGATTTTTTGATTTTTCTAATGTTTTTGACTTAGTTTATTATTTTTCATTTTTATTTATTTATATAATTAATAAATAATTATATATAACATACAAACATATATATATATATATATAATTTTTTTTTTTTTTTTTTTTTTTTAATATATATATATATATATATATATATATATATATAATCCCCGTCGTTTTGGAAGGAATTAATTGTGTTAGAACCAGGCGGTCATGTGTGGGAGCCCGATGCTATAACGGTTAGACCAAAAATCAAAATATATTTTTGGGTTCAAATGTATAATTCGGAATGTGCTTCGTAGCAAGGTATGACGCAAGATCTGGCTACCATAACACTTCATGTCTTTGTGGAAAACGTGCACATCCAGCCTATGAGAATAACATGGGCCAACCCAAGGCTATCTAAAACATTCTAGGTGGCCTTGGCCAACCCCATATAGCCCGCCAATTCTCCACGGAAAGCTTACGAAGGTTAAGATGAAGGGTTAGTGCAGATTTTCTTTTCTTGTGTGTGTGTGTGTGTGTCTAATGATCCATTTCAGGAGTCGTGATTATCGTCGGGAATATTGCGTGTTCGTTTTTGTCCCGTTCACCAACTGTAGGACCAGCTGCCCCATGGGGGTTAGAACCAATGCATTCATGTATGGAGGCCCGATGCTGTAACGGTTAGACCAAAAGATATCGTTGGGCTCGAACGTATCATTTATAATTTTAAATGTGCTTCGTAGCAAGAAAAAAGCTCGTCACCTTAATTGTCTTAATTTGAAATAGAGCTGTTTTTCTCTGTTGGTGTTGCAGGAGGTAAGTTTTGTTAGGAGCTACTGGCGCTCTAGACTTTTGTTAAATTAATTGCGTTTTGTAATGGATTGTATAATTATTATGTTTCGATAGGAATTCGTATAAAACTTATTTAATTTGTGGGCACATGATCGCGTGTATCCGAGTGTTAGAAGACAAAGTGCTGCAGGCAGGTGGATAAGAGGATATCCACCTGCCTGTAGCACTTTGATTGGTGCAGCACCACCTGCCTGCAGCACTGCTTGCACCTTCCATATTCCACAACGTTATGCACGTCGTTATATGCCGAGCTTGATTTCTAGTTTGATATTAATGAACTAACTTATTTATTTTTCTATTTTTGCAAAGAAACGTACAATATTTACAAAAGGGCGCGAATTAGCTCTCTGTAAGATGATAGCATTCGTTTTTAAGTGAGAAAATTCCAGATAAAAAGACTTTCTGTAACAAGTTTTAATATATTTCATTTTATTTATTTATTTTTTTCCCCCAATGTAAAAAAAAAAAATCCGACCTTTTCCTGGTTAGAGCGTTCTGACAATCAAAAAGCCTGTGACGTTTATCGTTTTGAAAAATTGTCCCGGATTTTGTTCGATTCGATCGAACGGGAGTTTATTCTTATTACTGGATGCTTAAAAGGTATAGATCCATCCATATCCAAGTGTCGTATTTTTGGCTTCACACAATAATTTATCTTTTCTTATACTATTAGAGGAAGTAAAAATAAATCCTAATCATGTATTCTATGAAGCAGCGTAACGCAAGTGTTGGCTAAGAATTTGTCTTTGAAATCTGAGATTTTATGTATGATACATAAATTTTAAGCCTTTCCCAATAACGCGCCCTTTTCTTTCATAATTATTCCAAATTCCTATTTCATGTCCAGCACGTATTGCAACTACATTAAATTCTATCCCACGCCACTAATATTAACAAAGTCTGCCAACACTTCCTCTTTTCCTCGACCATACCATATATGGTCACTAATCTTAACCTCTACGTAAACTTTCTCATATGAAACTGCTTCACTATCATTTTTAAAGCCTAAAACGCGAAGACAGCATCTGCCCCATGCCTCATATCCCTCCCCCTCCGATGTAAATGTAATTTGTACTTTTTGGTAATGTGAACGTGCCTCGTCCCTGGATTTCCACAACTATTACACACACACACACATATATCCCCGGCCGGCCAAATGACTACTCATGTCCTTGTTGACGAGTCGGTCGGTCTGGGTCTTCAACACACACACATATATCCGGCCATCCAATTTGCTACTCTTAGTCTTCGGACGAGTCGGTTGGCCTGGGTTTTCGACCCACACACATATATACCCGGTCGTCCAAATAGTTGCTCAAGTCCTTTGTATGAGTCGGACGCCTGGGTTTTCCACACACACATATATATATATATATTGGATCTTCAAACCTTTTTTTTTGTTATATATATACATATATATATATATATATATATATATATCCTTTGTTATCACCTATGTTGATAAAGCCTCTAATAATTATGCTATTATCTGTAAAAAATATTATATTCAATTTCTGTTAGATTATTTAAAAAATAATAGTCTTTTTAAACCTGATTTACATTCCATCAATAGTATTAAATTGAAAATTATCAATATGTATAGTGATTTAAATATTAAATATAAATATCTTAAATTTCCTTATATAGTGCTTATTCCAAAATTTCATAAAAATCCTATTAAATTTAGAACAGTTACTAGTGGCCATAATACTTACTCTACTACTGCGAGTAAATTATTACTAAATTCTTTAAATCTAATAAATAATAGTTTAAGCCAGACTAGCAATAATTACCATATTCTAAATATTAGTAAAGAATTAAAGAATAAATTAACATCTCTTAGAAAAATAATAGGATTTCAAACTTTTGATTTTAAAGATCTTTTTAATAATATTAAGATATCTGATCTATATGATGTAATTTTAGCTCTATATAATGCTTATATTACACCTCTTTCAAATCAAATTAAATTTATAAATTTTCCTAAACTTCTTCACTTTGTTATTTTCAATAATTATATTTTTCAAGGAAATAAATTATACTTACAAGTCTCAGGAGTTCCACAGGGTGGCTGTAGTAGCAGTATGCTAGCTAATTTATACCTTTATCATTATGAAAAGTCATTTACTTCAATAGATTATACTTTTTACAGATATGTTGATGATCTGATTTGCTTAGTACATACAGAAAATTATCTCATAGATATAGATTACTATCCAGACAATTTGGAATTAATTCCTAATGAAGCTACTATTAGTAAAAATGTTAATTTTTTGGATTTAAATCTTTTTATTGATCCTTCTAATAGAATTGTTACAAATTTATATGATAAAAAAGACTTTTATAATTTTAATATTAATAAAATCTTACCTTTTAATTCCTGTAACTCGATTCAATTGTTTAGAAATATTATACTCAATCAGCTTTTTAGAATTTATAGATTATCTGATAAAAAATTTCATGCTATGCATATCAATAATCTCAAAATTACTAGTAATTTATATAAATATCCCTCTTATTTAGTAAATAGTATTGTTAAAAAATTTAAAATAGCTGGATTTTTATAATTCTTTTCATAGTATCATATAATTCTATTCATAGTATCTTATATTAGCCAGACATCTCCATTCTATTGTATTTGTTTTTACATTCACTTCCCACTTCAGCATTACTATTATTTGCCCCTCTTTTTAGTAGCTCTTTTTGTATATTAATACATTTTCTTAACATTTCGCTTCACAGTTTTTCAATTCTTATGAATGGCAACAGTAAATGTTTTTTTATTTTTTCTTTACGAATGGCAACACTGGTCTCTTCTATCAGTGTACCCTGTATTGAATCGATTGTACATACGCTGTGCTTTTTCCAGGTATTCATTTTTTCTTTTTTATTCCTTCTTTATGTATGTCGTCCAAGTAGAAATAGTTTATAGATTTAATCTATCTATTTCTTCAGAAACATACATTTTTGTGTTTGTATCAGGAAACATACAAATGGGAAAGGCCGTGAATGTTTCTGATATTAAAAAAAATGATATAGTGGTATAGATTAATATTAAGCTCCTCATTCTCCAATGCTGAAATAAAAGTTAAATTAAAAATTCCAAAAAGAACATAGGCAACAAAGAAGAGATTTAAATTGGCCAAAAATTTCATTTATTATTTGTTTATGTATATATATATATATGTAATAAAATAATCCAACAAATATAGTATACAAATGGTTGTCAAATGCATAATCTAAATCATACCAATATCATTCTATATTAATACATTGAAGCAACAATTACTTTTAACATTACTTTTTGCATTTTCAAATTTTAACATTATTTATGTTCTTTCTCGTTCTGCGGAGAATTAATTCTATATTATATTACATGATACAAGTTCTATTATAGTTCATTAAGGTCGTAATTTTTTTAGATCAAAGTTCAATTACAGCAATTTCTGATGTCACCAAATGACTGGGGATCTTCCATGATTAATAATAAAAGTTTGTCTTTGTCAAATTATCAGCCTTCAGTGGCTGTTCAGATGTTGTAAAATAAGAAGAGTTTGACTTACATATATTTGAAGCAGTAGCAGGCAACATACCCCTTTTGGTGGTCCAATGGCAGGATTTTCATACATAATAATAATGGTGCTTTATGTTGACATGTTTATATATATTTGAAGCAGTAGCAGGCAACATACCCCTTTTGGTGGTCCAATGGCAGGATTTTCATACATAATAATAATGGTGCTTTATGTTGACATGTTTATCTCGATTGATCAATTGAAGCAAGGCAGGCACTCATCATAGTAGACAACGTATTCAATTAGTTGGGTATTAGTAATTAGTCGCCCGAAGACGGAGCTTAACGAAACAGTCGTTGAAGACGAGGCTTAATTATTTGTAGTTAAAACTATTAAATTCGAGGAGCAAATTGTATGTGTAATTCTTTAAAAATTGGACACATAGTCCGAATGCTGACTATGTCTATAGGTCTCCATGGACCAAAATTTAGGAGACAACCTTCATGGTTGAAGAGCAGGGCCAGAGTCCTCTATTATGCCAAAATCTGCTCAAAAAAAGCAAGAGGACCTCAGCGGTCCGGCCCGTAGGCCGCCGCGTCCAAGAGCGACTTCTTCTTCTTCTTATTTTTTTTTTACACTTGCCGTCATATTCTCAGTGGCGCTGTACTATATTCTCGTATGATTGGCCACTCCTGTACATACAATACGTTCCTATTGGATGGTGGCCTTGTCCATGCTAAAAGGTGGGGTGCCATGTTGCATACCCCTTTTCGTAGAATGTTTTGCCCATCTGTGAAGTTTGCTGAAGTCTTTATTTTAGAGGGTGTAACTTTAGTCAGTAAATTCTTACTGTTGACAGGAATTATAGCTTCTTCTGAAAACTGCCCATGTCTATCCTGACGGGGCGTACATACAAGTTTTATATTACCAGTGGGAAAATGTTCTCAGCAATAAAGGAATTTTGACCGTTGTGGTCCTGCTATGTAAAATCTGCACGTGTTCTCTAAAAAAAGGGGGGGGGGGGCAAGAATGCTTTCTGGAATCAAACTCCTAAGTTGCAGCTGTGAGATTGTTTTTCTGCAGATGTGCAAAGAGCGTGAGAAAGTACTCTTTTTGAAAATGGCTATTTTTGCCTAGCAACTGCCTTAATCTATATTCCAAAAGGTTTTAAAACTAAAGTACGTTTAAATAAATAAAAGTTCTAATTCCCATTTCAATTTAAAAAGCATATTAAAATTAGCGTGTAAGTCACATTTATAAACAAATGTCATGTTTCTCATGACAGTTTGCTTCTACAAAAAACTTGGACATGATTAGATTTTTGTAGAGGTTAACAATTCATGATTTAGGCTTAGAGCCTCGTCCACGTGTAAGGCGTTTGTGCTTGATTTCGTTTGTTATACTTATTTCGATTCCATACCTTTATATTTTTCATTGACTTATTGATTCGATATTTATTTTATTTTATTTTATTTTTTTTTTTCCATTTGCTTGAGGATTAGTTGATTTTTACTTTTGTTTTGTAAGCCTGTTAGATAGTTGAATTTAGCTTAAGTTTTTCTTTTTTTGTTTCCATACCTTTTAATTTGGTTGATTTTCTGTAACTTGATAGCTTGTGTTTTGTATTTTTTATCCATTTGATTGATGATTTGCTGTATTATATTTTATTCTGTGGGTGTTTTTAAAAAAGTTAGGTTTATCGTGTTACATCTTCTTACTTTTCGTTCATTGGATTTTCAAACTTCTATTATTATATATATATATATATATATATATATATATATATATATATGCGTTGGGGCAACGTCATATGACGGCTAAGAGGTTCACAGTTCCGGCCGATGTATAGGCGAAGATGAAAAGAGTCAATGTCTGGCCATTAGAAAAAAAAATAAATATATATATATATATATATATATATTTATTTTTCTATACATCGGCTATTTTTCTATATTTCGCCTATACATCGGCCGGAACTGTGAACCTCTTAGCCGTCATATGACGTTGTCCCAACGCACCAGTGAGGGGGGGGGGAACACATTGCGCCCAACAACACAAACATCCATGTCTTACGTGGGACTCGAACCCATGACGTGGTGGCCGATCGATCGCTTAGAAACGCTCGCCTTGACCGTTCGGCCACCACGCCGATATATATATATATATATATATATATATATATATATATATATATATATATATATATATATATATATATATATATATATATATATATATATATATATATATATATATATATATATATATATATAAAGATGCGCAGACTTCGTGGGTTTGAGACACTTTATGGACTCCCAATAGTTTGTAGGTTTCTCGAACCCCTAATATTTTTGGGCGTATATGGTGGGGAAACCATATGCTTAAATTTTGTTTTTTGTTATTAATTTTTCAAGTTTTTCATTATTCATTGCCTGTTTATAATATATGAGGTGGTGGCATATAAAGAAATCCCCCCTCCCCCCTCAGACTGTTTATTGTATTTTGAATACAAGATTTTAACTCAGAAATGATTTAAAGAGAAATGTGTTGACATTTTTAACATTAGTAAAAATACCCATAATTAAATTTTACATTTTTTGTTATTTTTATAAAGATAAATAAATTGGAAATTCACACAGTATCTGTATATTAATGATACAAAAGCAAAATAAATGAAATAATTATCTAGAGAGAAAAAGAAAAAATATGTTTCTGTACTTAACTATAGTTTGCTTCATTCGAGCATGTCAGACGTCTTATTGTGCCAGATAATCTGACTGACTGAAATTTAAATTAGACTTAAATCCTTTGAAAAATGCACGAGTCGTTCGATTTAAAATTTTCGGAAACCCCTAATATTAGATCGAATTTAAAATTTGGCTCTGAAATTCTAAACGTTTACAGTATAATAATTCAATCGACGATTGCTCAGCCGCTTACATCCCTCATTCTCATAACTGCATCACCAGACGATTTGCTATACAGCCTTCTTCCGAATAGGGAGTTTCCTGTTTATGCTGCAGATCCATCCATCCCCCCTGTCAGGAGCGATTCGACACTGATTTTCTTTCATCCGGGGATGAGCACATGGCCGGAAGTGGTCCATAAAGCAACGGGGAGTAAGAATAAAGTTTGCTCAGACTGAAGTTTTAAAAAAATGTTATGTAAACAGGGTCTTGGAGATGCACTTTACTACCTAGGACTGTAGAGAAAAGAAAAACAGTTCTGATTTTACATTAGATATCGATATGTGTTTGTTTTTAAATTGAACTTAACTATTTCTTACTGCAAATTTTGCGTTTGCATGCTTTGTATTTTGTATAATTTTTTCTCCTAATCGTTAAATTTTGGTGTAGATAAGTGCTTCACAACCTTTATTAACTCAAAGTCCCCTTGACTCAATACTTTTCATGATTGTTCCCTCCTAAATGCCCAATTTTTTTCAATTGCAGGCCTTGACTATCCTTAACATTCAATTGTACCCCTTTATTATCCTTATCATTCATTTGTACCCTTGACTATACCTATAATTCATTTGTACCCTTGACTATACCTATAATTCATTTGTACCTCTGACTATCCTTATCACTCAAGTGTCTTTATCCTTCAATTATAACTCTTATGGTCCTTATCATTCAATTGTATCCCTTACTATCCTTATCATTTAATTGTACCTCTAGATCATACTTATAAGTCAATTGTGTCCATACAGAATGGCAATATTTTTCAATTTTATCCCTAAATTATCCATATTATTCAATTGTAACCCCCCCCCCCCCCGTGACCGGCCGCCCAAATAGTTGCTCGAGTCCAATGGATGAGTCGGACGGTCTGGGTCTCCAACCCCCCCCCCCCCCCCGTGAATGTCCATTTTCCGCATTGTAAGCACTGGCTATCCTTATTCAATTGTATCCCCCTGGTTGTCCATATTTTTTCAATTATGTCCCAGGCAATACTTATCATTAAGTTGTACCCCCAAATATCTCAGTTAGGCCTCAGACTATACTTATCATTCATTTGTACCCCTCTGAATGTCCTTTTCAATTGTACGCACTGACTATCTTCAGCCAATTGTACCCTCTGACTACCTTATCAGTCAACTATATTAATTCTTATTATACCCTCCCCTGAATGTTTTTTTGTCAATCGTACCCCATGACAATATTTTTCATTCATTTGTATCCTCTAATAATCCACGTCTTTCATTTGTAACCCTTCCCAGATTTCTCAATTTATGAAACGCTGAAATTGGTACAAATTGGATTTTTTTTTTTATATAATTAAATATCTGGATTGTGTCTACAATTAACTTTCTTATATAATATACGTGCATAATCTTCATTGTTTAGTTCTACTTATATCAGAATTATCAAAACGGAAAAAAAAAATACGTATATCTTGTATCCAAGCTTTTCTTTTAAAATATTTCGTAAGAATTATTAAAGTTTTTGTTTTTTCATTTAATTTTACAACAGGTTAGAGACTCGGATCAATTGGAGGCATTTAACTCAACAGTGTTAATATAAATTTTTTTGATTCCGTTAGCGTAGTTCAAGTTATCAGTTATAAAGATTTTAACTAGTTAGAATATTTTGATAATAATACCTATCGTTGACGCTTATATCTCCGAATCTAATGGATAAAAAACCTAATAGATATAGACAATTTATATTTCTTTTGTCGGAAATGGGTTACCATTTTTGAATGTATAAAAATAATTTCAATATATTATCATGAGCAAGTATTTGCTCCACTCGAAATATCTTCTAAACTATTGAAATATAGATTTAAATAATAAGCAACAAAAATATTTTTACGAAACTCTTATAGTTTTTGAGCAATCGTCTTGTTGAGATTGAAGATTGAAAAAGATTGATTGTTGTTCTTGAAGATTGAAAAAGATTGATTGTTGTTCTTGAAGATTGAAAAAGATTGATTGTTGTTGAAGATTGAAATTTTACCGTTCTTAAAGTTTGTAACGATTATATCTCGAAAACTCAAAGCGAATACATACACATACGCAAACAAAAGGGCATAATTCCAAAAGTGTTCGACATATGTTGACAAAGTCTTTGAACATGCTTTTCCTCAAAATCTCGAATAAAAAATTTTGCGGAAAACAATTCCTGGAGTAATATAATAAACAAAGTATATTTTAACATTACTACTTAAAATGTGATAAAACCTAAATCACTGCTTGACACAAATGTATGTACACACACGGAAAGCTGACTTGCATATTCATTACGTCTACTAGGACATTTTGCGTATAAAACTCCCAAATAATGTTTTCAACGAGCATAAGCACTCGAAAAAGCCCCGAAAATCATGCACATCGTGATAAATTGAAAGCCACCTTGATTCACATTACCTCACGCATTAAGTCTTTAATAATCACCACCACTAAAATTCTGCTCCAACACGTCGTTATACCATTTTTAAATCCTTTCCCGGGCGAATTAGGCTTTCAAAATGATGCCATAAAACGGAGTGGAAGAGGATGTGAATTATTAACTGTTCGTCGTTAAAAATGTAACCGTTACCAGAACCAGTCACTGTGATGGAAAGCTCGCGATAAAAATGTAGCCAATTTCGGAGTTTCATAATTTTTTTGACCTTCTGCTCTCTAATGATGCTAAATTTATTTATGGGGGAAATAAAGCTGAAATAAGATGTATGACGCAGACGATTTTGCAGATTCTTCGAAAATGATTGGCAACATTAAATTGGTTAACAAAATATGGTCTTATGACGCACACATTTGAGATGATAGTTGATTTTTTTTTCTTCTGCGGTTATCTTTCGTATTTTAGTACTTGTCTGGGTTTTTTTCTGTTAAATTATGAAAAGTACACTGAATAAAAAAAAAAGCGTTAGCGAAGTTGAGTTTTTCAGTTTATTTTTTACAGAAGATTGAGTGTATATTTTTTTAACACTTTAACAACATAGTTGAAAAGTATTTATGACTTTGTTCATTCTTTCTGTCCGTCCGCACGATAACTGCCGTAAAAATGACTTTATCAAAATGAAATTTTAGTATGTTGTTCAGACAGTCTGTGGGACCTATGGGAATGTAAATGATTAATAACACCCAATTAGTTTTGAACTGAACCCGGGTTGAAAAAATGAAATACATTGAACCCTATGGGACCTAATTTTTTAAGCGAATTTAAAATTGACAAATTGCTTCGAAAGTTTTAGGAAATATTCAAATTATCCCATAAAAAATAAGTATTTCGACAAAATATATTCGGTAGTTTTTTAAATAAAAATAATAATTACGTCCATATTATATGAAGAGATCACGTGACCCACTTCAAAATAAAATATGGCATCCATCTTGTGTCAATTCGTGATTTTTAAAGTTCTTTTTAATTCATATTTAGTGTTGTATCCGTCCTAAAACCGCTTTATTTTTGCTTAAATTCTGTGCATCTACATACTGAAACAACGAATTACAATATATTTGAGTTTAAATGACCATCAAACTTTGATTATTTCTACAACGAAGCCTAATTTTCACTTATGGAGAACGCAAACACATAAAGATGTAGGATGAGTTATATAAGAATTGCTGAATTTCTTTAACGCAAAATTATTTAGCCCTGGAGTCTACAATATAGCTGATATGAATGAAACATTCATAGAGAAGCGGACGATTTTTTCGATGAAGTTTTAAGCATGGAGTTAAATTACTTGTACCTCCATGACTTTAAGTTTTTAAATAAAATAAATTATTGTAGTATTGTGATGAATGAAAGGAATGGAATAAAAGTTTATGAATGAAATATTTACAGCTTTTGCATAGAGAGCCAGACGATTTATATTTCAATGACGTCATTTGAATTAAGTTCATTTTTTTCCTATGAAATTTTAAGTTTTGAAATATAATAAATTACTGCAGTATTGTGAGAATTTTAAAAATATTACCGCTGAATGTATCGCATTTTAGAGATGTTTAAACCAAGCAATTTATATTTTAATGCCGTCATTTGAAAAAAGTTCATTTTTTTTCGATGGAATTTTAAGTTTTCAAATATAATAAATTGTTGTTGTTATTGTGATAAATTTAAAAATATTACCGCCGAATGGTATCGCATTTTAGAGATGTTTAAATAAAATTGCATTGCAGTTGGAAAGTGTTTCATAATCAAGACTTTATGCATGATTGATCTTTCTTGTTTATATTTAATTAAATTTGGATGGTTAATTACCTACTTTGGTACAGCGCTTTCTGGTAGACAATTTTTATAATAAAATTATGTAATATTTGAAAGAAAATGCTTATTTATAACTAATTATTTATAACGAAAATCTTAAGACCCCCGTCCTCCCTCATAGAGTTAGAGGGAAAGAGATGAAAATCCTATGGATGAAAAGTTTGAAAATACCATAATGTTTTGAGAATTATATACTAGGTGTCGCTGGTGTTAGTTCTGTTCTTATTTGATTAAAAGGAAAGGCGTATATGTATTATTTCTACTTTTTAAATGAAAGTTCCGTAATTATAAATAGAAGTTATAAGTATTTTTCTTAATTGTAGAACAGGGTGCAGAATATATGGTGACAAGATAATATAAATTTGAATACGTAGGAATATTCTTTATTGTTCAAGCTCTCACGGATAATTTTTTGTGCAAAGTTAACAGTTTACATAAATATATTTTTTTTAATTCAGTACTAGCCTTTCGTCCTAAAAATACATGGAATACAAGTTGGACTTTGCGCCACTTAAATTATTGTTTTAAATGAATTTGCGGAAGTTTATACACCTTCCTTTTACCTCCGTGCTCTCTCCTATCCTGCGGTTCAGAACTATTGAATGCTGACTCGTTGATTGAATGCCAGATTTGAAAATTGAAATTACGCTTTTGTATTTATCTTTTACGTGTTACGTTTATTTGTATTTTAGCTTTGTCACTATTTTGCCGTTATCGCGTTTAAACAATGCCATTTTGCATCTGTTTACATTCACTTTTAATTCATCCCACTGCTGTATAGATAGCTACTCCGAGGGGGGAAAAAAACCCTTCCGCCTCCCTGGCGCACGGTTATCCATGACAAGATAGTGACCTAATAAAAAAGAGATTGGAAATCCAAGCTTACAACGGATGATACGTACGAGTGGGATTTTCATTCATGAGCGCCGGTGATGCGTAAATTGTGATCACGTGATGGGAATCACGGATGTTGTGAATGGAGAAGGCTGCCTAAGCTGGTTTCCAGTGTAAATTTGCCGAGTGGGCGTTTTCTTTTTATCTTTACTTTGTTTCTGTTTTTTTTTTTTGTAAAATGCTGAGCAGGGACGACGCAGTTTCTGCAATTCTTCTGTAACTTTTATATTTTTTTTTCGTTGTGGGATTTTTGTGTCTGTGATGTCTTTGCTATGAAATGTTTCAGATTATAATTTTTTTCAAGCATCCGTTGCTTTCTTTCGTGTGTGTTTTCACATTTTAAATCATTCGCCATTAGTATCCGTGATCGTGGATAATTGTTTGAACATTTATTATGAATTGACCTTTATTTCAGTGTTTGTATACATTATATATATTTAATTCAGTGTTTGTATACATTACTACTTATTTACCCGTCTTTGGAAGTGCTAGACTTTAAGCCTGTCATATGGGTGTGCCCAAGACCCACCCGCCTGCAGGGCTTGCTAATATCCCTGGATACATATGGACAATGAACCTAATTATAGTACTACCCCTAACAAAACATGATAATTATACCCCTTCTAAACAAAACTACATAATTTACTATACACCAGACACCCCTTTTCATTGAGAGGGAGAATGGGGGTGGGGGGCGCACTCTCAACGAACAGTGCCTGTCTTCTAAGAACAGTAAATATTATCAATCAAGAATTTTTCATAAATAATGCTTACAAACTGACTGGGATTAACATAGAAAATAAATTCAATTTTCAGAGATATTGTATTACCATTAAGTTACACTAGCCGGAGGGTGCCAAGTTGGCAATATTGCACCAAATTTGTCACCAAGTGTAACATACAGAGATAAAAGAGCTTTTCTTGTATGGTATTTACATTTATAACCAAACGGCGTTTGTCTGTATTTATGAATGGTTTTTTTTAATAAAATTATTGGATGTACCACCTGTTCCATTGATTATTAGTTATTCTATCTACAGTTTAGATTTTTTGTAATACCTGTAGTTGTTGAAATTTGAAATTAAGCATACCGGCGAAAATTAAATATATGTACCTCTCCAAAAGTTAATGTATGAAAAGCATTCTTAATGATAATATACACTTAAAAGCATATGTTAAAGAGGTCTAATTTTATAGTAAAAAAAAATGGCGGTGGTTCCAGTCCGATGGAGCCGAAATGGTTTTACGTCTAATTTTGTAAAATAAAACCCAGCTTTTGTAATATTGAGAAAAGTAGAACTCTATCCAAAATCTGATTATATACACTTATAGGGCTTTCAAAAAGCTACAAATTCTTGCTTATTTGTTTACAGCTAGCTCTCACTTTCAGTTTTTAGGATATAAGCATTACAAAACTTGAAAACGCAAAATGTTCATACTTCTTCAGCATGACAAAAGACGATTAACCGAAAACTATAAGAGCTTTTTTTTAAAAAAAATAAATGTAGATTTATAAACAAAATTTCCTCATACATATTTTTGTCGCATACTATTTATATCTATCTTTTATAGTTCGCTATATATTCCGAGTGAAAGTTAAAATAATGAAATTATTTTTATATAATCATAATCTAGCTCCTATTTCCCACATAACAAGAAAAAAAAAATTACATTTTATCTATTAAGTTCGTGGTATGTAAGCATTCAAAGTGTTTACATTTTTCATAACGCTCCTTTTTTGAAACCTAAACCATAGATGTTATTTACATCAAAATTGTAATTCAGAGTTTCAATTTTTTTTTTTAAATATTTTTAAAAGAGAATTAATCTCCATGATATGTACTTTTTGTATATTAATGTTGGTATAAAGGGCATATTAAAAAGAACTTTTTACTTGGCATATTGAGCAATTACATTATACAGGTTCCAAGGACTGACCTTACACACTCCAATAACTTTGTAAGGTAAGGCCCATATGTGTGAGCGCTAGGTCCCTCCGTATTAGTAACTTGACCATAAACTTATCGAATAAAAGTTATTGCGGCTCCTCTTAGCGTAGAATAAACAAAATAGGATATAGAACTCGTCAACAAAGAAAGGTGGATGGAATAAAATATGATTATATATAGTTATAGAGCATTGTATAATTTGTTGAAATTGACACCAGGAACACACGTAACGCGTATATGGAAAGCAATAAATATCTGTCATATTCCAGTCAAGTAGAGATATAAAAGTGAAATGTTTTGGTCTTCAATATAATACGTCCTGGCAATTTTGATTTTCCATTTATGGTATTTTACGAACGTACCAGTTTTAAGTTTTCATGGAACTGTTTAACCATTTTCTTGCCTGAACACATCTGCTAACTTACGACCAGAAATTTCCTCTAAAATGTCTTTTTAAAACTTCACTTTATTTTAAAAGATGAATCACGTTCCTCAAAAATGTTTTGAGACCTTGTTTCAAAATATTCCCTGTACAACTCTTTTTTTTTTACTCTGATCTCTTTTGCTGAGAGTTCCAGAGCAATGAAGAAAATGTCTGCTATGAAGATTAGTTGTTTTCCTGCTGCGTTTTCAGAATTTGAAGGGAAAACAAACTGCTAACATCACAGGGAAAACTTTGGGGTAGTGATGGAATGAAAAGGAATAAAAAGATCCTGTCATGCAGAAAACACTTTCTTAGAACATGTTGCGCTAAAAGCTGAAAGAGGGAAAAGCAAGTGTCAAGAGTGTTTAGCTTTTCCCGCTCTCATGAGAGCCCTTGTGTCGTCTGAAGCATCAAGTTGAGAACTGAAATGAAGAGAGGATGCCGCTTACTTTGGCGACGTCTAAAGTGGATTTGGCGAGAGATCCCGTTGTGATGTCTAAAGGAAAATAAGTTATTGAGCAGAGAGTGAAAAACTTATTTTTTAATAGACTTTGATCTGAGTAGAGAAAATAGAATATTTGTTTTGGAAAAAAAAAATACGCTCAAAACGTGGTAAAAAATACCTTGCGACATCAAACAAAATGAAATGGAGTGTGGCTCAACTCGACTTTCTCAAACATGAATCCTTTTTTAAACGGCTTGTGTCTCCCCCCACCCCACCCCACCCCGCTCCCCCAAATTTTACGAGAAATTTTTTTTTTATTAAATATGTATCCTGATCTACAGCCTTTGGGTGGGCTGGACGGTCTGGGCAATAAATAAATAAAATTAAATAATAATAATAAAAATAACAAACATATGTATTGTTCCAAATTATCGCAACTATAATGTTACCCTTCATTTTAAAGGTCTTAAAAATGTGCGATTGAAACCACATTTGATAATGTACCCCACGAAGAATTAATTACTATATTGTACAGTGTAAAAAACTAAAAATTGCTGACATTTTTCCGTTGCGATATTTGACAATCGATAGTCTTCGGTGTATTGATTGATATAATTGTAACCAAATTTTCGTGAAAACAATACTCTCGTACTATATTGTACAGTGTAAAAAACTAAAAATTGCTGACAGTTTTCCATTGCGATATTTGACAATAGATAGTCTTCGGTGTACTGATTGATATAATTGTAACCAAATTTTCCTACTATCTTATTATATTCTACAGTGTAAAAAACTAAAAATTGCTGACATTTTTCCGTTGCGATATTTGACAATCGATAGTCTTCGGTGTACTGATTGATGTAATTGTAACCAAATTTTCGTGAAAACAGTACTTTCTTACTATATTGTACAGTGTAAAAAGCTAAAAATTGCTGACAGTTTTCCATTGCGATATTTGACAATCGATAGTCTTCGGTGTACTGATTGATATAATTGTAACCAAATTTTCGTGAAAACAATACTCTCGTATTATATTGTACAGTGTAAAAAACTAAAAATTGCTGACAGTTTTCCGTTGCGATATTTGACAATCGATAGTCTACGGTGTACTGATTGATATAATTGTAACCAAATTTTCCTACTTTCTTATTATATTGTACAGTGTAAAAAACTAAAAATTGCTGACATTTTTCCGTTGCAATATTTGACAATCGATAGTCTTGGGTGTACTGATTGATATTTGTGACCAAATTTTCCTGAAAACAATACTTTCTTACTATATTCTACTGTGTAAAAAACTAAAAATTGCTGACAGTTTTCCGTTGCGATATTTGACAATCGATAGTCTTCGGTGTTCCGATTGATATAATTGTAAACAAATTTATTTGAGCTGAATTTTTTCTTCGCGATCTTTTTTCACGCAGACAATTATTAAATTGTTTAATTCGTATTTGTTATGTAGAATGCTCAAAACAGGCAAATTGTTTCAAATTTCAAGATTATGTTGTTTTGATCCCTTTACAATACTTTACTTTCTTTACCATACGTTAGAGGGTCTATCTGCACGGGCGTAATTTAAAAAAAATTACCCAATCTGGACCGAGAATACTTCTCAATACTTTATATGAGCAAGTAAATATAACGGTATCTTAAAGAAAAAACAGGAAAACAGTATTTACACAAGCTACGGATAACCATTGAGTTTGATCTTGATGTCAGATTCCAGATTTGGCTGGTAGTCTTTAAGCACCCCCATTAACTTTGTAATAAAAGGTCTATAAATTATGCACGTTAGGTCAATCTAAAACAACCATATATATATAAAGTAACCATACCCGATCGAATACAAGCGATTATAGCGTCCCCTAGCGAAAGATTTAGAAAGTTAGGATGATGAACTCGACAACAAAGCGAGATAGACGAAAAAAAAAAGCTAATTTCAAAGTTGTAGAGCATTGTCTAATGCGTAGGAATCGACAACAAAACTGTTACACAGAAAGCATTTATATCACACAATGTGATCATGGGCAAATTTGTGGTTCTTTTTCTTATTTTCAGGAATACTAACATAAGCAACACTTAATGCACACGCATTTTAAAATACCCCCCGTCTTAACAATGCACATTTGTATTCAAGAAAGACTATTACCAAGAACTTTGATAAGTATTGCAAGTGTCACCGTGTTTTATAACCTGGCCATGCCACTTTTTGACTAACATTGCCTTCCGTATACCCATTTCATTCGTTCCTGGTGTCGATATTTACTCATTAGACAGTGCTGTACAACTTTGTAATTGGATTTCTTCTTGCCTATCTCGCTTCGTTGCTCGCTTCATTTGTCTGACAAATCCCGAATGAATGTATACAAAGATAAAATATGAATACTCGTATAGAAAAATCCATATATATATATATATATATATATATATAATTAGATAGACTTAGAGAATAAGGTCGTGCTGCAAGTTGCCAAAACATATACAGGGTGTCCCAAAAAGATTGAAACGCTTTTTAATTCTTTACCTGTTGGAGATAAGTGGGCAATGTAAATCGCAAACATGTTGAAAGTAAGGTAGAAAATAAGACTACGTTAATGAAATAGTCCTCCCATTTATATTAAAAAAGTTACACTTTTTAAATTTTTATACTACCCTCTTAGACAAATTGGGTCAATCAGAAAAGTTTTATTTTTAATGCAACAAGATCATTGAAAAAAAAAACCGCATATCTGTATCTTTAAAATTGAGCGAGTTATATTTAATTGAACATTGTGAATGGGTACCCTATATCAAATTAGAAATGTAAATTTGTGATATATCGCAAAAAAGATAAAACTTGATGATAATACATAGGATATCCAACCGCGTAGTTAGTACCACTGCTTTATATGATCTCTGTCTGTGTAATGCTTTATTTAGATGCATTTGTGATAAAAATTTTTGACACATATTAACGTATTTTTGATCTAAGCAATTTCCATCGTCAATTTGTTTATGATCCCTATTTTCACCTGATGAAACAACCTTTCACATGGTACGGAAAAGTGGCATAAGTCACATTTTTTCCCGTTATCATAATTCAGTTGAATTTAAAGATACAGATATGCGGGTTTTTTTTAATGGTCTCGTTGCATTAAAAATAAAAAATTTCTGATTGACCCAATTTGTCTAAAGGGGTCATATAAAAATTTTAAAAGTGTAACTTTTTGAAAATGAATGGGAGGACTGACTATTTCATTAACGTAGTCTTATTTCCTACCTTACTTTCAACATTTTTGCAATTTACATTGACCACTTATCTCCAACAGCTAATGAATTAAAGAGCGTTTCAGTCTTTTTGGGACATCCTGTATATTGTAAGCCACAGAGTAAAATACTTCTGAAAGTATTTCAAACAGAAACTTTTAAAAGAAATTATAAAATACGTGTGTCATTGGTTGAACAACGGCGAAAAACAAAATTTTGTCCACAAAATTGATATAATATTTCATGTTACGACACGGCTGACACTTCTTCGCTTCTCTACAACGCAATTTTTTCTTTAGCGCGTGTCGATAAAAATGTCAGAAAACAACCTTTAATATCGAAATGAATAACATTTAATACATTTTGAGCCTCCCTTTGTGTCTCAAAGTCGTAAAACTATTTCATTTCTGGAAATGGCCAATTTTCGTTTTTTATTTTTCATTCTGGAATGCAGTTCCGAATATTTTGTTTCATTGCTCGAAAAGTTTAGTTTACGGAATGACAGGATACTAAATTCTAATAAAAAAAGTAAAGCTAAAAATGGAGAGAATTTGAATTTTTTCCCCCCAGGAAGTATCAAAATATTTTTGAAAAATCTGATGTGGGCAACACATGACTTTTCTTATATAATGCAATGAATTTACTACTTTTACAGTTAAAAAAATATTATTCTTATAGTAGATACTTATATTCTTTCCAAGATATTGAATTTTCTTCAATGAGTCGTCATTTTCATTGATTTAGCGTCATTTTTATCCATTTGGCGAGATTTTTTTAATTTGGCAACAATTTAAAATGTCGCCAAGTTGACGACATTCCACCAAATTCGTTGACAAAATCTCGCCAAGCGTTATGGACAGAGAAATAAGTTATTTTTACAGCAGATAAATGACTATTGGCGTTCAAATACAAAAGTATTACTCAAAGTATATTTTATCATGAATGGAACGTGCTAGATCCACGAGAATGATGTCACCCAATTTATCGCATGGTATTATATATGAAAAGTGAACATGTTTCTCAATAGGAAATATTTTTTTTTATTTTATATAACTTTTTAATAATTTTTTTTTTAAATGTGCAATATTTCGAGAACTGTTCATGTTAGCGTTCTAAAATTTATGTCAATCGTTTACTAATGAAAAATTACATAAGAAATGTCAATTCGCGTAACTTTATTAGCGGTTTTGATTTTTTGACGATTTTTTCAAAATTTTACTCGAAAATTTAGGGGGTTCTGAACATTCGATTGCGGCTAAAAACAATAGACTTCCAGTGTTTACGGATTGTGATTTTTGTACCAAATTTCGTTCGAATCGGTTCATTCGTTCGTCAGTTATCGTCTCCACAGACTCACTGACACACACACACACACACACACACACACGCATGATTCGTGATCAGAGATGCTTGAAACGTACTCTCCCGTCAAAAACTCGAATTCGAATTTTCGACCCCGTCACAATACTTTCCTTATATATTATGTATATAAGGAAAGTAATAAATGTTTAATCACAGTGATAATACATGTAAATTTTTACTTGTATTATTATCACTTTCTTAATATTGAGTATTGTTTTCACGAAAATTTTCGATTTCGAGATTTTAATGCCAATATTTTTTAACACCTCCTGAACACATTTTGATTATTTTTGGAGTGATGTCCGTCTGTCTGTCTGTATGTGGTCGATTTGTGCACACGATAGCAGCCACAAATATTAAGGGCTTTTCACGAAATTTTATATCTGGCTTTGTTAACAGAAAATCTATAGAACTAGATGGAATTTTTTTTTAAATTTGAGCAAAATCTCTGAATTTTATTCGAAAATTTATATATTTTTAACATAACAGCCTAGGACAAAATTTGACATAATCATACATAAAAGGGTTTATTTGTGGCTCAATAATTATGTAGCTTAATAGTTTCAATCATTCCTCTAGGGGGGGGGGACTCCTTCCCCTACCACCAACCTCTCGGAAGGACTTACGGACCCACTTGTTTAACGTGGTTGTACTCCACGTAAACACGACGGCAGTTTTGGAAGTGGCGGGAATCGAACCCCTGCTTACCGAGTACAATTCCCGCGCGCTAACCACTGGGCTACCGCGCGCCCCTGTACGGGCCCCCGTGTAAATGTTTTCTATTTATAAAAGTATTTTCCTTAATCCAATGAGACAAATAAAAAGTTTCATTATTGTACGATCAAAATTACCCGATACATTGTGAATTAAAGTTTTCAACGGGCAATAGGGAATTACATAAAACTTCTGCTGAATAGAACTAGGTACAAATAGGTAGCTGAATAGAAATAGGTACGCATGTAAATTTTCGTATGTGAATTTTATATAAGGAAATTCAATTGTGATGCAACCTCAAAAATCTTGTTTATTTTTTACTAAAACATGTGACGTGACTAATACTGTCGTAATCCGCTTGGGGGCGCTGCAGTCCTTTTCATCGGGTATGATTACTTTACTATAGATCTCAAAGTGTACAATCATGAACCTTTCTTATACAGCTATTGCGGTGTTTAAACACTTTCTTAATACTAACACATCAGCTGAACGCAGTGGCGTTGCAAAGGGGGGAATTTGGGGTTCATACCCTCTCCCCTAGGACCCATCAATACCTATTAAAGTTTGTAGAAAGGATATTTGGAGAAATAAAAATTAAGATATTGTGTTTATCTCCCCCCTCCCCCATTTTTTTTTTCTGGTATCGCTAGTGGTCGAATGCATTTAATTCATCAGTGTCACTGACGAAAAGGAATAATTTATTTAGAAAACTTTTAAGATTAACTTGCGATTAAAAGCTCGTTGAAGAATTATAATTTTTTTTTTATCAAGAAATAAGAGTATAGTATGGAAGATGGATGCATTAGAAAGTCGAATGAAGTCGTACATTCCAAATATTTTAAGCCGTCTAGGAAATACACGAAAACTCTTATTACCGAAATCCCCTTTCGCGATCTTTTTATCCAGGAGTGCTATTCCGAATAATTCCTACAATTTCTCTTCCCGAAAAGTTTAATTTACAAAATAAAGAGTTTACAAAACCCCTACGGTAAAAAAAAAAAAAAAAAAAAAGCAAAATGGCAAAAATTGAAAGAAAAATAATTTTTTCGTTTCCCTCGATTTTTCCTTACTCTAGAATGTATCCAAAGGTATAGATTTAAATCCCAACTTTCAGCCGTAGAAGGAGTAAATTTTGTAACAAATCTGAAAGTTGTTTTTATTGTGCTTAAGTTTTTTTTTTTTTTTCTTATATTGCTATACCAGAACGAGTGTCGTTTTTATTGTCTTTCCGAATCCGTTCTGTAAAATGTTTTTTTTTCTCCCCAGTTTGTGTAAATAAAGATGTTTTATCGTACCAAACTCTTTGGTGACCCCGTGAATTTGTTGTTTTAGGAAACTAATTTTGTATAGTAATGCTTCCACTTTTTGGATGATTTGAAAAGTGGAAATGTCCAGGTTTGTTTGAAAAATAATTCATTTAACCTTTTTACTTTCCTTATATGCGTAATGTATAAGGAAAGTATTGTGACAGGGTCGAAAATTCGAATTTGAGTTTTCGACGGACGAATCAAACATTTTTGAAGTGGTGTGTGTGTGTCAGTGTGTGTGTCTGTCTGTATGTGAAAGTATGTGTGTGTGTGTCAGTGAGTCTCTGGAGACGATAACTGACGAACGAATAGACCGATTCGAACGAAATTTGGTACAAAAATCACAATCCGTAAATGCTGGAAGTCTATTGTTTTTATACGTAATAGAATGTTCAGAAACCCCCTAAATTTTCGAGTGAAATTTTGAAAAAAATCGTCAAAAAATCAAAACCGCTAATAAAGATACGCAAATAGACATTTCTTATGTAATTTTTCATTAGAAAACGATTGACATAAGTTTTAAAACGCTAACATGAACCGTTCTCGAGATATTGCACATTTTTCAAAAAAAATATCAAAAAGTTATATAAAAATATATATATATATATATATTTCCTATTGAGAAACATGTTCACTTTCCATATGTAATACCATGCGATAAATTAGGTGACACCATTCTCGTGGATCTAGCTAGCTCTTTCCATTCATGAAAAAAGATACTTTGAGTAATACTTTTGTATTTGAACGCCAATAGTCATTTATCTGCTGTAAGAATAACTTATTTCTCCCTCTATAACGCTTGGCGAGATTTTGGCGACGAATTTGGCGGAATGTCGCCAACTTGACGACAATTTTAATTGTTACCAAATTAACAAAAATATCGCCAAATTGATAAAAATGACGCTAAATCAATGAAAATGACGACTAATTGAAGAAAATTCAATATCTTTGAAAGAATATAAGTATCTACTATAAGAATAACATTTTTTTTTAACTGTAAAAGTAGTAAATTCATTGCATTATATAAGGAAACTCATGTGTTGCCCACATCAGATATGTTTTTTGTGTTGAAAGTTTGTTTAGAAATCGTATGTTTCGGTGTGTTTTATGTTTAATGAAAAGTGGACTATAAATTATTAGTGTTAAAAAATGTTGTCATACTATTGGGACTCCCCCCCCCCCCCCCTGAAACATTTATTTCTCAGGATCTACGGAAGATAGAGCTTAAATGATGACTGATATCGATTCAGCGTTAAGTTCCGGAGGGGAAAGGGGGGGGTTCACGAAGGATTTCAATTTCCTGTTCTTTTCTTATTTTCAGTTCAGAAATTTTCATTTTGCATGAAGCATATATTTTTCAGATCAATAGGTACATTACTCTTTGTCCCCAAGAGGTATACTCAGCACACCCCCTCCCCAATAAAAATATTAAATTTTAAGTAGCGATATGAAATTGTCCACAGCTATAAAATGTCATTAATGTTATTCAAATTTTGCATAAAAAATTTCTTAATTTTTTTATAAACTTCTTCTTTTAAAGATTTTTAACACTTTGCAACATAGTTGAAAAGTGTTTATGACTTTGTTCATTCATTCATTCTGTCTGTCTGTCTGTCCATTCGCACGATAACTGCCGTAAAAATGATTTTTATCAAAATGAAATTTTACATGTTGTTCAGGCGGTCTGGGAATGTAAATGAATAATATCAGCCAATTAGTTTTGGATTTAACCAGGGTTAAAAAAATGAAATACATTGAACCTTATGGGATCTAATTTTTCAAATATTTTGTAAGCTAATTTAAAATTCACAAATTGCTCGAAAATTTTAGGATATGTTCGAATTATCCCATAAAATATATAAAAAAAATTTCAGCAAAATATATTCGGTATTTTTTTAAATAAAAATTAAAATAATTTTATATGAGATCACGTGACCCACTTCAAAATAAAATATGGCATCCATCTTGTGTCAAAATCGTGATTTTTAAAGATCTTTTGATTTATATTTAGTGTTGCATCCGCTTTATTTTTTATTTTTTTCTGTGCATCTATATACTGCGCCAACGCAATTACAATATTTTGGAGTTTAAATGATCATCAAACTTTGATTATTTCTATTTGTCAGCAGATGCAATGTTTCTGTCGGTGATTTCCATGGACGCCAATGCCTGCAAAGGGGGATAAACTGTTTGGGATAGGGTATGTCAAATAGTTGTCTTTTTAGGAGGTTCTTCGTTTGGGATGGAAGCTGTTCCACCCGCAAGCAAAAGGTTAAATGCATTCTTTTCGAAACGGAATTTTCAAAGATTTTATATTTTTAAAATGCTCCATGTATCTTAATTTTTGTTTGAGATGCATGAAATTTGTCAAGAAGACACTTTTCATACTTTTTAATGAAACTGGGTATGCATTTTATAATTGGACTTCATTAAGGTAATTAAAAGTGAATAAGAACCTAATTAAATTAAGTTTCAATGCAGAAAAATATTTTTAAAAAATTGACTTTCTAAGGGACTTAAAAATAAATACCCAAATTTGTTCATAATGCATTTTTGAGTGATCATAATGCAAAATTAATCAAAAATGTGAACAAATGGCACGCAAGGAGCATTTTCAAACTTTTGTTAAAAAAAATTGAATTTAAAAAAAAATATATAAAATTATAACAAAATTGAAAAAACATTAATGGTATTTTATATAGTAATGTGAAGAGGAATATTTATACAAATTTTCATGTTTCAAGGTCAATAAATAAATAAAAAAAAATTTCAGCGTCTACCGTCCCCTTAAAAATAATCAAAAATGCATATACTCAATACTATGCCTCTCTTGTGCCCAATGGAAACAAAGGACGCTTTACTAACACTATCGACACCTAAATTCAATTCTCAAAGTGTTATGGGATTTTCAAGCGTTCCATCCTTAGGAGTTCCCTCCTTGACACTAACTCCACTGAGTTCTGAGTCAACCTCTTTCAAAAGATGTCTGAAGACAGGAAAACGGTATCTAGATCGAACAAATTGAGCAGTTCAAATAAATGATGCATTGATCCATGGCCCGTAAGAGGCCTATAGATTTTCAAGGGGCTTTGACCAAGAAAGGCCCTCATTTGTTGAACATTTTTTTCTCGAAAATGGGAAATACCCAGAAAAGCACATAAATCAAAAATAAGGATTTTGAAATATCGAGGAAAGAAAATTTTGATGCTTTCATGAGAACTCTTTTTTTAGAATACAAATTTAATTTTCATGGCGTTTGTTATACGTTTATGAGCTGAGTAAATAATAACTTTTCTTAATTTATATTTTTTACACCACTGCTATCCGTACACAATTTGGTAAGTGTTTATAATTTTTTTTTTCTTTTTTAACATCTTAGAAGCCTAACTGACCTATGTGCTTTTCCCGCGAGGAAGATCATAAATTTCTTAAATCAAATGTGTTATAAAAAAAAATTGGAATTTTTTGACTGATGTGCATTTTTCCGCCACCCCTAGATATATTCTTGAACATTTTGGTCAGTATACTATTTATTAAATTTCATTTTATGTGTATTATTTATTTAGAAGTTAATACGATTAATTATGAGACACTAATGTTTAGTTTACGAGATATTGCACATTTTTTTTTATCTAAATTGTTAAAAAAATTGTAAAACAAATTAAATATTCTTTTATTGAAACGTTTTTGTAGTTCTTGAAAGCAAAAATAAATTAACATCTTTGCTTAGGAAGTATAGCAAACTGTTTTTGAGGTATTTTAATAAATATTGCTTTGTCCAAAGTGTTTATGTAATGATTATGAAAGAGGTTTTTTTTTTTATTTTAATCAGTAGCAAGTCTGTCAATAGGGGCGCGCTTCCATTGCAGATAGCAGCTTAGGTGTAGAAAGCCCAGACCACACGACCAACCCGAAGGCTAATGGTAGCTGTTTGTGTGGCCGGGAGCAGCTTAGGTGTGAAACAGCTGATAACTACAATGGCAGCAAGAAAACTTCCTGTATGCCACTATCTGAACACCTAAAGATAGCTTCTGAGAGGCCGAGCTTTGAGGTGTGTGTGTGTGTGTGTTATTTAGGACCCAGGCAACACCAGGGTACAGTGCCTAGAAGTAACTTTTAGGTACTGTAACCAAGGTGTGCTCGTCACCACCGCTAGTGGACCACTGTTGGGGCTGCCGGCTAAGTGCCCAACCTTATACCCAAGAACTTTGGGCAACGCAACGTAATGTGCTCTACTTTGGAATAAATGTTTATTAAACTATTTTTGTAGGGAATGCTAGGATTTCTATATCATACATGGAGAAAAGAAAAGTAAGTTCCCTACTTTCAAGTAAATAATAGAAAAATTGAAAGAAAAATAATTTTTGCTGCCTTTTTCATTTATCTGGAATGTATCGGAAAACAGGCTCAAATTCTAACTTCCAGCCATATTGCGAGACAATTCTGTAACAAAAGTTTCAAGTGACCCTGTCTTTTCTATTGCTTTATGAGAGTGATACCTTTTTATACAACTTTTTCTTTTGAAGCCGTCTTGTAAAACGTTTCTCAAGCAGTTTTTCGATATAAAGTTGGTTTATGGCACCAAACTCTTTGGTGACCCTTGTGTATATATATATATATATATATATATATATATATATATATATATTGTTTGTTTGAGTTTTTGTCGCAAAGAATCTAAATCTCTTCAATTCTTTATTTCGGATGATTGAAAAACGGAAATTGTATTGAAATTTGTTTGAAAAGTAGGGAAAAAATGCATGTATATATTTTCAACAGCAAGTTCGGGGTGGAGTGGATCAACATTATATTTTCCTATGTAAAACTTGGCATGCAGAATTAAATTTTAATGGAAGCGTTTCAACATTTTACTGTCATATAACATGAATACGGCACGAATTTTCTTAGCAATCATTCGTAAAATTTCTTCGGTCCTTAAATATTCTTTACTTTCCTTGTTTTTTATTAATATAATAAAATCGAAATTCGTTTAATTGTTGCAATTAGCAATCGAAATTAATTTAGTAATATCAAAATGAATGTAGTAAATATTCTTTACTTTCCTTGTTTTTTATTAATATAGTAAAATCGAAATTCGTTTAATTGTTGCAATTAGCAATCGAAATTAATTTAGTAATATCAAAATGAATGTAGTAATATCGAAATTAATGTCGTAAGAATCGAATTTGATATAGTAATATCGAATTTTTTTTATCGAAATTAATATAGTAATATCGAAATTAATATCTTAACAATAGAAATTGATATAGTAATATCGAAATTTTTTTTATCGAAATTAATATAGTAATATCGAAATTAATGTCTTAACAATCGAAATTGATATAGTAATATCGGAATTTTTTTTTATCGAAATTAATGTCTTGAAATTGATATAGTAATATCGGAATTTTTTTTATCGAAATTAATATAGTAATATCGAAATTAATGTCTTAACAATTGAAATTGATATAGTAATATCGGAATTTTTTTATCGAAATTAATATAGTAATATCGAAATTAATGTCTTAGCAATCGAAATTGATATAGTAATTTCGAAATTTTTTTATCGAAATCAATATAGTAATATCGAATTAATGTCTTAACAATCGAAATTGGTATAATAATATCGAAATTGTCGTAACAATCGAAATTGATAGTTGTATTGAAAGTTTCTTTTATTTGTTTTTCCAACATTTTTTTTTTTTTTACATATTTCATTTTTTATATATTTTTTATTTTTTGAAGGAAATGCTCAAAAAATTGAGAACCTCCTCCTGATCTGACTATACCGAAATAGTATAGGCATTTGACGTTTCTTAATTCAGGCAATATCAAATTTTATTGGATTTGTTCGTGAGTTACGTTGGTTAGAACCAGACACAGACGTTTTTGAAGAAAAATGATGGATTCACATTCAAGGAAGCGTGTTTGTATTGTAGATCCGAATTTTGAATTTTGACCCATTTTTTACAATTCTTTTCTTTTATATATACTATGTATTGTTGGGAAAGTAAATAGCAATTCCCCACCGACTATCGATTTCAACAACTACATGTTCTGTTTTCAATTTACCAAAAGTGAATTTTCCTTATGAACAGCACTTTTTTAGTTCTCTGTAGTTTGAACAAAACGCTATGTGTGCAAAAGAAAATATTTCTAGTTTTCTGTAGTTTGAACAAAACGGTATTTATGTAAATAAAAGTGCCTCTTTAGTTCTCTATGGTTTGAACCAAGCACTATATATAGCGTTTTCTTCATATTTATTTCATATACATATGTGTAAATCAAAAGTTTCTCTTTTGTTCTTAGTTTGAACAAAACGATATATAAATGAAAGTAATATTTAGTTTTCTGTAGTTTGAACAAGGCGCTATGTGTGCAGATGGAAATACCTCTAGTTCTCTGTAGTTTGAACAAAACGGTATTCATGTAAATGAAAGTGCCTCTTTAGTTTTCTATAGTTTGAACAAAGTACTATGTATAGTGATTTGTTTATATTTATTTCATTTATACACATATGTGTAAATGAACTTTTCTCTTTAGTTCTTAGTTTGAACAGAACGATATATAAATGAAAGTAATCTTTAGTTCTCTGTAGTTTGAACATAGCGCTGTGTGTGAAAATGAAAATACCTCTAGTTTTCTGTAGTTTGAACAAAACGGTATTTGTGTAATTGAAAGTACCTTTTCAGTTCTTTATAGTTTGAAAAAAGTACTATGTATAGCGTTTTGTAAATATTTATTTTATTTATACATATACACTCTAAGACGAAAAATATTGACTCACCAAGAAAGAATTATCCAAATGAGACAAAATCTGGTACGTGTAATGTGAATGTACAGAAAAAGAAATGATTAGAATTTCAGAACAATTGGATGATTTATTGCACTGAAAGATCTACACAAAGTGAGCATGTCAATATGGTGTTGGTCCACCTCTGGCCTTGATACAAGCTGTTACCCGACGTGGCATGATGATGTTGCCGGATGGTGTTCTGAGGGATGTCGTTCCAAATGGCCTCCATTTGACTAGCTAATTCGTCTACATTCTGGGATGGTCGCAGGCAATGCCACATCTCATCCCAAATGTGCTCAATAGGCGAGAGATCTGGGGATCTGGCTGGCCAAGTAAGTGTTTCGTTAGCACGCAGACAATCAATAGAGAGGCGTGCCGTGTGTGGCCTGGGATTATCTTGCTGAAAAGTTAGTCCGGGGTGTCGCGAAATTGGCATACAACGGGTCGTAGAATGTCAGCAACGTACCGCTGTGCTGTGATGGTGCAACGGAGGACTATCAAAGGGGTCCGGCTATTAAACAAAATGACACCCCAGACCATAATTCTCTGTTGTCTGTCTCCAGACACGTTTGCGCTGGTCGTCGAGACTCAGTTCGAAACGGGACTCATCACTAAAGACAATTCTTTCCCAATCCGAACAATTTCACATTGATCGGGTCCGGCACCATTGCAATCGTTGTTGACGGTGCATACTGGTCAGTGGTAGGCGGCGTAATGAACGCCGCAAGTATAGATTCCGCTCCCGTAGTCTTCTATTAATGGTCCGGGTGGTCACTTCCGTGTTTGTCACACGTTGGATGGCTGATAACGACGAATCTCGTGCTGTCACAGCTCCTCTGAGAATAGCTCTATCTTCCCCTTTCTCTCGTCGCTCTAGGCCGTCCATTGCCTGCTTGCCGCTGAAATCTGCCATTCCGGACCCATTCCTGCCAACATCGTCTAATTGCTGCATCGCTCCTACGTAAATCCCGAGCGATTCTTCGGTGTGCCCACCCAGCCTCATGCAGTACGACCGCATGCCCTATTTCAAACGCCTTCATATGCTCGTAGTGGCCGCAAATTCGCCGGCGAGACATTGTTGCAATCAAGGTACGTAAACGCAATTGAAATCCACTGCACGTTTTGTTCCTGAAAGCGAGGTTCGCCTCTTATATACACCACCATGGTGCTCAGTTTCAATTCGCTGTAGTTCCGACTATTTATTCATTGGCTGAGAATTTTTGATTATTTGCATATTCGGTCGAAATGTGTTTGCATGTAAAGTTTCATTACTATCGGGTTATTTTGCGGGATGCGTCGATTTTTTTGTCTTAGAGTGTATGTGTAAATGAAAGTTTCTCATTAGTTCTTAGTTTGAACAAAGCGATATATAGATGAAAGTAATATTTAGTTCTCTGTAGTTTGAACAAAGCACTATGTATAGTGTTTTGTTCATATTTATTACGTTTATACATATATGTGTAAATGAAAATTTCTCATTAGTTCTTAGTTTGAACAAAGCGATATATATATGAAAGTAATATTTAGTTATCTGTAGTTTGAACAAAGCACTATGTATAGTGCTTTGTTCATATTTATTTCGTTTATACATATATGTGTAAATGAAAATTTCTTTTTAGTTCTTAGTTTGTTTGAACAGAACGACATATAAATGGAAGTAATATCTAAGTCTCTGTTGTTTGAACGAAACGCTATATGTGTAAATGAAAATATTTCTTCAGTTCTTTGTAGGTTGAACAAAACGCTATATGTGTAAATGAAAGTACTTCTTCGGTTCTTTGTAATTTGACCAAAACGCTATATGTTGAAGGCCCAGACTGTCCGACTCGTCCTTTGACATGAGTAGCTATTTGAGCGGCCGGGGCGGAAGCTGTATGTGTAATAATAGAGCATAAATAATAAATATTACCAAATAAAATCAACAATATCATTAAAAATGATTTAATGGGATTTGTTTGAAGAAAGGTGATCGGCTAATGCTACGTTATCTGAAAAAATATATTTTCCTAATCCAATTTTCTTTACCGTAATTTCATTTGAATGGTAAATTTCTGTACTGTATAACCCACCAGTCATTTTCTTATGTACCATTGGATGGGAACCGCTGGTTTAAAATACTTTTAATATGTGCACATTTTTAATCACGAGCAACGTCGAGTATATATATGCTAGTATGTCGCTATATGTGCTAATATATCGGTATATCGTACAAGTAGATTTCTGCAGTATGGAATACGAATGTATGAGAAAGTTAAATGGAGCCACCCACTCCAGGTATTCTTTAGAGACGAACAACGAGTTTAATCACGAACAACGTCGAATATATCTGTTAGTATATCGTACAAATAGATTTCTACAGTATGGAATATACGAATGTATGAGAAAGTTAAATGGCGCCACCCACTCCAGGTATTCTGTAGAGACGAACAACGAGTTTAATCACGAACAACGTCGAGTATATCTGTTAGTATATCGTACAAATAGATTTCTACAGTATGGAATATACGAATATATGAGAAAGTTAAATGGCGCCACCCACTCCAGGTATTCTGTAGAGACGAACAACGAGTTTAATCACGAACAACGTCGAGTATATCTGTTAGTATATCGTACAAATAGATTTCTACAGTATGGAATATACGAATGTATGAGAAAGTTAAATGGCGCCACCCACTCCAGATATTCTGCAGAGACGAACAACGAGTTTAATCACGAACAACGTCGAGTATATCTGTTAGTATATCGTACAAATAGATTTCTACAGTATGGAATATACGAATGTATGAGAAAGTTAAATGGAGCCACTCACTCCAGGTATTCTGTAGAGACGAACAACGAGTTTAATCACGAACAACGTCGAGTATATCTGTTAGTATATCGTACAAATAGATTTCTACAGTATGGAATATACGAATGTATGAGAAAGTTAAATGGAGCCACTCACTCCAGGTATTCTGTAGAGACGAACAACGAGTTTAATCACGAACAACGTCTAGTATATCTGTTAGTATAGCGTACAAGTAGATTTCTACAGTATGGAATATACGAATGTATGAGAAAGTTAAATGGCGCCACCTACTCCAGGTATTCTTTAGAGACGAACAACGAGTTTAATCACGAACAGCGTCGAGTATATCTGTTAGTATATCGTACAAATAGATTTCTACAGTATGGAATATACGAATGTATGAGAAAGTTAAATGGAGTCACCCACTCCAGGTATTCTGTAGAGACGAACAACGAGTTTAATCACGAACAACGTCTAGTATATCTGTTAGTATAGCGTACAAGTAGATTTCTACAGTATGGAATATACGAATGTATGAGAAAGTTAAATGGCGCCACCCACTCCAGATATTCTGCAGAGACGAACAACGAGTTTAATCACGAACAACGTCGAGTATATCTGTTAGTATATCGTACAAATAGATTTCTACAGTATGGAATATACGAATGTATGAGAAAGTTAAATGGCGCCACCCACTCCAGGTATTCTGTAGAGACGAACAACGAGTTTAATCACGAACAACGTCGAGTATATCTGTTAGTATATCGTACAAATAGATTTCTACAGTATGGAATATACGAATGTATGAGAAAGTTAAATGGCGCCACCCACTCCAGGTATTCTGTAGAGACGAACAACGAGTTTAATCACGAACAACGTCGAGTATATCTGTTAGTATATCGTACAAATAGATTTCTACAGTATGGAATATACGAATGTATGAGAAAGTTAAATGGCGCCACCCACTCCAGATATTCTGCAGAGACGAACAACGAGTTTAATCACGAACAACGTCGAGTATATCTGTTAGTATATCGTACAAATAGATTTCTACAGTATGGAATATACGAATGTATGAGAAAGTTAAATGGAGCCACTCACTCCAGGTATTCTGTAGAGACGAACAACGAGTTTAATCACGAACAACGTCGAGTATATCTGTTAGTATATCGTACAAATAGATTTCTACAGTATGGAATATACGAATGTATGAGAAAGTTAAATGGCGCCACCTACTCCAGGTATTTTTTAGAGACGAACAACGAGTTTAATCACGAACAGCGTCGAGTATATCTGTTAGTATATCGTACAAATAGATTTCTACAGTATGGAATATACGAATGTATGAGAAAGTTAAATGGCGCCACCCACTCCAGGTATTCTGTAGAGACGAACAACGAGTTTAATCACGAACAACGTTGGGTATATCTGTTAGTATATCGTATAAGTAGATCTCTAAAGTATGGAATACGAATGTATGAGAATGTCAAATGGAGCCACCCATTCCAGGTATTATGGAGAGACGAACAAAGAGTCCGAACAACGTCGGGTATCTCTGTTAGTATATCGCACAAGTAGACCTCTACATTATGAAATACGAATGTATGAGAAAGCCAAAATGGAGCCACCCACTCCAGGTATTGTGTAGAGATTATATCGTGGATAAAGAAATCTTCTTCTAAAAATGTAGAATTCTTTTTAAAAAGAAAAGCTGTGATGAATACAAGAGCTGCACTCCTTCGTCGTAATGGAACGATTTTCTGTGGAAAGTTGAAAGTAGCGTTTTATGACTGGGGCCGTTTTCGCCGAATAGCGGCTGGAATTCTTTTTTCGCTGGATGGAGGCTAGATTTTTCACGATTTACTCGGTTTTGTTGTGCCTAATGCAGATGGATCGGCATTTCTACTCGCCGCGTGTGTTTAATATCGGAGTTCGGCACTTTCGATCTTCTCTTCTGGTTCTTTGCGCTTTAATCTTGGCTGGCTGTGCTTTTTCTTTATTTGAATTTTATGCTGAGTAGGACTTGGAAGTTTTATTTCGCGACTTAGAAATGTATTGAATTTGTGTAAAAAGTTGGATTGTTTCTTAGTTTCCATTTCAGTGTGTTTCTACCAGGTCTTCTTCTTTTTCTTTCGGCCCAGCCCTACCCGAAGGTGTTAGGTTTGAACAGCTGGGACAGTGCCAGACCTGAACCAGTTGGGGGCGACATCCACAGGGACCGCACTCTCCTTGCCCTACCACAAACCTCTCGGAAGGATTATCAGACTCGCATATTTAACGTGTCCGTACAGGCGTGAACACGGGGACAGTTTGGGAAGAACCAGAATTCGAACTCGGGTCGTCCGAGTGTAATCTCCATGCTCTAGCCACTGGGCTGTCCCACCCTCTACCAGATGCCTGAATTTGGATCACCCATTGAGGGTTGGGGGCGACACACCACTCGAGTAGGGGCCCCCGGGATTCAGATGGGACCCTTTCCGGCTAGGCCTGGCCGGCCCGACAATATTAAAAAAAAAATTTAATACTGTTAAAAGTTAAAGAGTTTAGAGTTAATAATAGAAACTGATATTCTGAGAAATTATTTTTGTAAAAATGAGATAATATTTGAATACCCCCACCCCCACCCCCACCCCCAAAATAAATAAAAAATAAAAATTTGGTAACGCCATATTGTATAGAGAAAGTATGATTCTCTGAAAAATTGTTTAATTCGAGATTTTGATGGAGAAGTACGTTTTAAGACATTCTGAACACATGTAGAACACTATCTGAAAGATGTTCACATGTGTGTGTGTGTGTGTGAGAGAGAGAGAGAGAGAGAAAGAGGCATGGACACAATAGCGCAAGAACGAATGCACCTTCTGCTATAAAATTTGAAAAACTGGAACTAAATAGAATTAATAGTTGTATACTTTAAACTGTATTTCATGAGAACATTAAAATCAAAGCCAACCAAAAAAAAGGTTGTCTTTGATTTAAAAGTGTTAATTAGTTTACGTGTTTCCATACCATTTTATTAAAGTATACAGTTTAAATAGTATGTAGTTATAATAGTATACAATTTAACGAGGGACTGATAACAATCTGAACTACTGTATAAATCATGGAGTTAAGAGAGAAGATAAATTCATATGGGTGGACAGCTGAAAAATACCATAATGCTTTGAGAATTTAGTAACTTCCTCGTTTAGTATATGTATTTTTGATTATTTTTTAATTAAAATTAATTTTACTGAGAAGAAGTAAGTATTTTGTTCCTGGTTGTAAAACAGGGTACAGAATATAGGGAGACAAAAATAAATTGGAAGTAAAACTAAATTTGAGTAACTATGAATATTCTTTGCTAAAACAAATAACCCGCCGTTGCCTGGGTCCTAAGTAAATCAGCGCCTGCTACTTAAATAATATATAGATACAGATAACACCACTTAATTTTCAAGTTGCCTGTTTTGAACCAAAATCATTTCCTCTATTCGTTTTAATCCAAATCCTCCATTTGCTACCGCACATGCGCACAAGCATGAAATACATATTGCAAAGTGATTAATTCATTCATATTCATTTAATATTGACCAATGATAATAAATCTGTATTAGTCCCAACTACATTTTAATAATTTTGTGACAATGTAATTTGCCCATATAAACAAAGTATTTGCCAATTCATATTTTCAAAAAAATTATTTTAATAGACTTTACTAATACAAAGACTTAGTAAATTTATCAAAATGGCGATAGATCACTAAGGTTTAAGCTGTGTAATGTGTCTGATTAGTCAGAGTATATAAGAAACATGTAAATTAGTTTCTTACCATCAAATTTTCCAATGTTTCCAAAATTCCCGGGTTATTTTCCCAAAATTCTTAAGTTTATTCCAGTTTCTCAAAGTGTCTGGATTTTTTACAACTCTAAGCATATGAAAAAATTCTGCCAGAATTCATTTTTACTTTCCTTATATACATAGTATAATAATGTATAAGGAAAGTATTGTGACAGGGTCGAAAATTCGAGTTTTAGACGGGAGAGCACGTTTCAAGCATCCTTGATCACGAATCGAACATTTTTAAGGTGATGTGTGTGTGTGTCAGTGGAGACGATATCTCAGTAACGAATGGAGCGATTCGAATGAAATTTGGTACAAAAATTACAATCCGTGAATACTGGAAGTCTGTTGTTTTTAAACACAATTGAATGTTCAGAACCAACCTAAATATTCGAGTGAAATTTTGAAAAAATCATCAAAAAATCAAAATCTTTAATCAAATTACACAAATAGACATTTCTTATGAAATGTTTCCTTAGAAAACGATTGACATAAACTTTAGAACGCTAGCATGAACCGTTCTCGAGATATTGCACATTTTTCAAATGAATTTATCAAATTAAATTCCATAAATGAAAAGAAATGGTACATAACTGTTGAGAAACATGTTTATTTTTCATATGTAATGTCATGCGATAAATTGGGTGACATAATTCTCGTGAATCTAGCTCATTCCATTCATGAGAAAAGATACTTTGAGTAATACTTTTATATTTGAACGCCAATATTCATTTACCTGCTATAAGAATAACTTGCTTCTCTCCATAACGCTTGGCGAGATTTTGGCGACGAATTTGGCGAAATGTCGCTAACTTGGCGACTTTTTTAATGTTGCCAAATTAACAAAAATCTCGCCAAATGGATAAAACTGACGCTAAATCAATGAAAATAACGACTACTTGACGAAAATGCAATATCTTGGAAGGAATATAAGTATCTACGATATGAATAACCTATTTTTTTTTTACTGTAAAAGTAGTAAATTCATTGCATTATATAAGGAAAGTCATGTGCTGCCCACATCAGATTTTTTTTTAAATGGACAAGGAAAAATTTAACAAATCGATAGTAGGTCCAAATTATTACAACTATAACGTGTTTACCCTTCACTTTAGAGGGTTTGAAAAAAAAATCATTCGATTGATACCATACTTGACAATGTACCCCCAGGGGGGCAGGTAACTTGCCCCCAAGAGGGGCTAATGAGGTCACGAACAAAAAAATTCTATCGCCCCGTTATTTTTCATAACAATGATTAAAACTATTACGTCTTGTGATCATTGAGCCTGAGCGACAAATAAACATTTTATGCAGGATTATATCAAATTTTGTCCATGTTAAAAAATATATATATAAAATTTAGAATAAAATTCAAAGTTTTCGCTCTAATTTAATATCGCTCTAATTGTCCATCTAGTTCTAGATTTTTTGATAACAAAGCCCGATATAAAGCTTCGTGAATATCCATTAATATTTGTGACTGCTATTGTATACAAAAAACGACCACAGACAGACAAACGGACAGCGCCCCAAAAATAGTCAAAACACGTTCAAGAGGTCATAAAACATATTGGCCTCGAAATCGAAAATTTTCGGGAAAACAATACACTTTCTCAATACCACGTATAAGAAAGTAAAAATAATTATCACGGGTGAGTTAAAGATCAGGTTACCACTAAAAATAATTCTGCACTTATACTTGGTGCGTTATCAGTTTTCCCAATTTAATTGCACGTCAAGAGAAGGAAATCTGACATTAAAAGAAAGCCTCAAAAACTAAAAGAGAATACTAACGTACGTAGATGCTAAATAATGAAGAGGAGACGGAAAACGCAAACTGGTTCAGCAAGTGGCGCAAGTGATGCAACGCCGTGGCTCCCACACTCGCAAACTGCACATTACTGCTACCTTGGCGTTAATTACCGAACTTTTCCTTTACAAACAGCTTTTTCAACGTCTATGCAACGAGTTCCTTGTCACATTTTTCAATTTTTTCGTAAAAATTGCTGAAATGTAGGTTGTTCAAGTTGCATAGAATAGAACCGGCTTATAGCGAGTCCGTATTTAGCTAGGACTCCGCATTTAACCAGGAAATTATAAACTTTTTGATGGGAACGACGCTAATTGAGGCCAGATGTATTCGCTTTTATCGAGTAAAAAAATTTTAGGTTCCCGGATTTGACGAGCATGTGAAATATCAAAATTAAATAATGTATACAAGGTAGGCTAGTTCAAGCACCCCAATAACTTTGTAAGGAAAGATTCATGAACCCACATTCGTTAGGTCTGTTGTTGTTGATGATGAGACCCAGACCGTCCGACCTATCAGAAAGGTGTAAGGTAACAGTTTGGACGGCCTTGAAGTGCCACGCAATTTAGACCGGAACCCACTGGGGGAGGCATACCGTACCCTCCTTCCCCTACCACCAACCTCTCGGAAGGACTTACGGACCCACATGTTTAACGTGATCGTACCGGCAGTTTTGGCAGCGGCTGGAATCGAACCCTGGCCTACCGAGTGCAATTCCAGCGTGCTAACCACTGCGCTACCGCGCCCTTCGTTAGGTCTGTGACCATGCCCGATCGAATCAAATAACAGGGATTGCAGAGCCCCCAACGGATAATTTAAAAACTAACTGGGCTGCAAAGCGAGATAAGCGAAAAAAGACCATTACAAAGTTGTAGACCATTGTCGAATGAGTAGGAATTGACTATAAAACTGTTACAAAAGGCATTTATGCGGTTGTTGGCGATTAGCTGACCTAATTTGGAATGAAATAATAAGTAACACATATATAATTAGAAATCCAATATAGAGCATATTCAAAATATCGAGCGACAACGCATATTTGAATTTGAGAAAAATGATTACCGCGTATGTTAGCAAAAATTGCAAGTGCCGTCGTGTTACAGGCCTTGATGATATAACTTTTTGACAGGTATTTAGTGTCTTTCGTATATACGTTTCGTTCGTTCTTGGTAACAATTTCTGCTCATAAGAAAATGCTTTACAGCTTTGTCATTCGCTTTCTCGCCTTGTTGCCGAGTTCGTCGTTCTAAGCTTTTAAATTTCACGTTAGCGGCACTGCAATCCCTTTTATTTGTTCCTTATAAAACGTACTTATTGCTTTCCATATGCGCGTTTCGTACGTTCCTGGTGCGATTCCTATTCATTATACAATGCGCTATAACTTTGTGTTTGGCTTTTTTCGTCTGTCTCGCTTTATTATCGAGGTCGATCCTATTTTATTTAAGTCCGCGGTAGTGGCGCTGTTGTCGTTTTTAACTGATCGGGCATAGTCACATACACCTAGCATGTACACTCATGGTCCTTTCCTTGCAAAGTTATTTGGGTGCTTAAGGACTTTTCTAGGAACTTCCTGGAACATTCTTAGTTTTACTACGAGCAAACGATTTAGCGAGCAAATTAGTATGTAATTGTGTGAAGTTTGTCAATGTGTGAATATTGCCCATACTATGCAATATAGTATAGGCGGAAGTATTGCTTCACGAAAATTTTTAATTCGAGATTTTGATGCCAATATGTATTTTAAAACCTCCTGAACACGTTTTGACTATTTTTGGAGTGATGTCCGTCTGTATGTCTGCGGTTGATTTTTTTGTATACACGATAGCGGACGAAATTATATATATATTTTTTTTTTTTTTTAACATCAGCATAGGACAAAATGGTTTATTTATAGCTCAATAATCACGAGACTTAATTGTCTTAATCATCGTTGTGAAAAATAGCCGCGACATAATTTTTTTGTTCGTTAAGTCATTAGCCCCACGGGGGGAAATTCCCCTCCCTAGGGTACATCGTCAAGTTTGGTATCAATCGAAAGATTTTATAATCATTTGGATTTACGATACCGAATTTTTAAAAATTTTCTTGTAAAATTTGAAAAGTAGTTGAACGACGCCACATAGTTAATTTACATGCAATTAAATTACTTTTAAGTATTTAAAACCCACCATAAATATTTAGATTTTACATTTACGTTGTATATAATTTTAGTATTTTATGACTGCATATAACATGAGTACTTATACAGGGTGTCCCAAAAAGATTGAAACGCACTTTTAATTCTTTACCTGTTGGAGATAAGTGGGCAATGTAAATTGCAAAAATGTTGAAAGTAAGGTAGGAAATAAGACTACGTTAATGAAATAGTCCTCCCATTCATTTTCAAAAAGTTACACTTTTTTAATTTTTATACGACCCCCTTAGACAAATTGGGTCAATCAGAAAATTTTTATTTTTAATGCAACAAGATCATTAAAAAAGAAAACCGCTTATCTGTATCTTTAAAATCAACTGAATTATGATAAGGGAAAAAATCTGACTTATGCTATTTTTCCGTACCATGTGAAAGGCTGTTTCATCAGTGAAAATAGGGATCATAAACAAATTGATGATGGAAATTATTTAGATCAAAAATACGTTAATATATGTCAAAATTTTTTATCACAAATGCATCTAAATAAAGCATTACACAGACAGAGATCATATAAAGCAGTGGTACTCACTCCGCGGTTGGGTATCCTATTATAATCCAGTTTCATCTTTTTTGTGATATGTCACAAATTTACATTTTTAATTTGATATAGGGTCTCTATTCATAATGTTCAATTTTCAGTTAATATAACTCGCTCAATTTTAAAGATACGGATATGCGGGGTTTTAATGTTCTTGTTGCATTAAAAATAAAAATTTTCTGATTGACCCAATTTGTCTAAGGGGGTCGTATAAAAATTTAAAAAGTGTAACTTTTTGAAAATGGATGGGAGGACTATTTCATTAATGTAGTCGTATTTCCTACCTTACTTTCAACATTTTTGCAATTTACATTGCCCACTTATCTCCAACAGGTAAAGAATTAAAGCGCGTTTCAATCTTTTTGGGACACCCTGTATACATCCTTAAACACTAACAATTTGCAACGTGCACATTGACTGTTTTAGCTTAAAAACCGTTTACATACCGTGCATAACAAACCCGTGTTTTTATTGACACGGAGCTAATAAAATATTTCATTCGCACCCATGAGGAACTTTTATAACCCTGGGAACCGGTTCTACATGAGGCAAAAGAACCCTTTAAAATCCTGCAAGAGTTAGCTCATGTTACAAACACGTTTCGTGTTGTGAGCGGAAACATTTGCCGCTCAAGACTGGTATTCAGATGAAACTTCCTTATTCTTTTCATAGTGAATTTGCGAATACAATGATACGCCATTCATATTAAAAATTTCCTCTGTTATTTAATTGGTTTTTCAGAAAAATATAGGAGTATAGCAGGCATTGATTGAGTGGAAAATGATATGTTATTAAATATCTGTTTATTAAATATTCGCAAATGCCTCTTCCTGTAAAATACCCGCCAGTATCTCTCTAATTTCAATATATGTTCTTAAGTAAAATGCTATATATGCATGAGAGTAATATGAAGAAGCACATGTTGGTAAATTCTATAGATTTATTTTAGTCAGTTATAGAAATCCCTTTTATCAGCCCATCAATAGCGTCTGCACTCCGGACAACAAATATCTCCAGATTAATATTATTTATTACTGTACAACCTTTTAATGACACATGAAACAACTCTCTAAACCCTCCCTCCCAATAAAACGCATTTGGGGCCCCTATTTCAAATTTTGCAATTCATAATTCTGCATCGATCTACAGAGGGCGCCCCTATAGCGGAGCTACGACCGATATTGTGTTCACAGTAGACTCTATCGCTCCGCTATAGCAGCGCCCTCTATCGATCGATGCGGAATTCTGAGTGACAAGATTGGATTAAGGTCCCTCTCCACGAATAGTGGAGCCCGCGTATACTGAATCAGGAATATTAAATTAATAATTCCCCCCAAAGCGACAGGGATTGTCAAATAAATTTTATTTATTTTCTAGAGATATTGCCTTTCATGGTAATTTTAATTCTTTGGATTTTGGAATCTCACCGGTTCAGCCTGTCCTTAGCTCGCAATAGGAAGGCACCCGTTTTGAAGGAAAAATTTGAAAACCGGAGAAGCCAGAAAGCTCAAATTTGTTAGTTGTCGTTGCCTTTCATAGTATATTTTACTTCTTCGTATCTTGAATTATATATAATAAAATATCAGTTTTAAAAATGCATAGCCACTTTTATGGTATGAGATGAAAACGTGAGAAAATTTATTTATTTATTTATTTATTTTTCATTTTAAACTAGTGTGGATCCTGAAACTTGTTTCTGCTTCTTGCTCACATCCACTTTGCAAAAAGATCATTCTCAATTTTTCAAAAATATGCGTTGGCAAAAGGAACCAAATTCCTGCATTATTTTTAATCGTACGAAACGTGCTGATATTGAAGAAATAAATCTGAACGTTTTATATATATCCATTCTTCTATATAAATAAAATTGAAAATTCATCTGTTTTGTTTCATCATCACGGTAGGATAACGGCAGCACCGAATTTCATGAAATGTGGCCAAAATTAATTAATTAAAATCCAAATTAAAATTTTAGTGTATGTCTGCCCTTCTGTCTGTCTTCCGTCTCCTTCTGTTTCCTCACATTGAGCGTCACACATACATCTCCAAATTAACTGGAACCGGTAGTTATTTATTTGAGTCGCCAAACTGGCGTGACTTCATCGTTTTTTCAGCCTTTCTACAATAAATGCAATTCTGAATCCGAAAACGTGTTTGCGTCTCAATCTTTGAAATTACAGAAGCTTTATAAATTAACGAAATAATAATAAAAATAAAATAAAATAAACCTTTTAATCTCAAGGGCCATAAATGAAATGCCTCTCATTTCTTTCCCTAATAAGAAGACCACCAACGTAGTGTACAAAGAGTCTATTGTTTAATTGCAAAATTATTATCCAATAATAAAATGCTAGTTGTGCTTCACTCTGTCTGTTTATTATTTCAGCACGAAATACCTTACATTTTTTGTGAAAATTATTATAAAATTATGTGTGATAAATATGAAATTTGAAAATGAAGGACTCTAAATACTAGACAGTTCATTGCAAGTTTTTTTTTTTTTAAACATTATACAGGGTGTCCCAAAAACATTGAGCTCGGCTTTTATTCCTTAAATATTGATCTTAGACATATAAAATAAATTAAAAAGTTGCGTGAAAAAAGGTACAAAATTTTATGAAATCGATTAGAATTTTCAAGGGGATTAAATTTGAAGAAATACAAAATTTAAATTTTTATCCGGCCCCCGTACAAAAACATTTCTAATGAGTAAAATGTGCCCCATACACTAATAAGGTGATGTACAAAATTTCAGCATTTTATCATAAAAAGTCCCAGAGATATGTTTAAACAAATTTGGTACGAGGGATTAATCACAAATTAAAATGTAAATGTTTACAGCAAGAGTACAAACGACGCAACTGAGAAATGCATCATAGGCAAATAATATCTGCCTCTTATCTTTAATGGATCTTTGGCATGGATGGAAAACATTTTGAACTAGCTCTGTAATCTTTGTGTAAAGTTATTTCTACACAGTGTAGATACTTTTGTACCAATAAATAGCAAAATTAGTATTTATTTATGTAATCATTGTTTTTTTTTTTTCGTGATTTGTGTATGACCCCAGAAACGCGATCTACCCACATGATTTTTCCCCTCTGAGAACCCGTGTCGATGCATCGAAAAGTGGTTTAAGTCAGCATTTTTGTCTTTTCATATCTCTGGGACTTTTTATGATAAAATGCTGAAATTTTGTACATCATCTTATTAGTGTGTGGGGCACATTTTACTCATTGAAAATGTTTTTGTACGGGGGACGTATAAAAATTTAAATATTGTATTTCTTAAAATTTAATTCCCTTGAAAATTTTAATCGATTTTATAAAATTCTGTACCTCTTTTTACGCAACTTTGTAATTTATTATATATGTCTATGATCAATATTTAAGGAATAAAAGCCGAGGCCAATGTTTTTGGGACACCCTGTATATTCCCTATGAAGAACGGGTATGCAGCTAGTATTGCATGATTTTATATCCCTTTGAATTACAGTTCGTATCGGATTAGAGTAAATGTAATTTTTATGATATATCGTCTGCAAGTTATTCTTTCACTATTTTCTGAATTTGAAAAAGAAGTTGGCAACACGTCACTCAAACCGATGCATTAAATACAATTATGGAGTTAGAAAGAAAGAGATAAAACTCCTATGGATGAAACGCTTGAAAATGCCATTATGCTTTGAGAATTATATCTAGGTGTCGCTAGTGTTAGTAAAGTAGCTGCTATTGTTAGTTGACACAACAGAAAGGCGTAGTATTTAGTATATGTATTTTTGATTATTTTAAAATAAAGTGTTCCCGAATTGTGAGTATAATTAGCCAGAATTTTTTCATAGTTGTAGAATATAGAGTACAGAATATATGGATACAAAAATAAATTGAAAGGTAAATAAATTTTGAATACATAGTAATATTTTTTATTTTTTCACTTCTAATTTGCTAATGATTTATTTTTACAAAATTGACAGTTTAAATAAATATTTTAAGCTTTTCGCCGCATACAATGCAGGACTTATCTTAACGCAGCGCCACCTGAATTATTATCTCAAACGATTTTGGCGTTTTCTTAATATGAAATTTTAACTCCTTACTTTTATCTCCACGAATGCAATACTTTCTCCTTGCGATAATATGAGAAAGTAAACATGAATTTTAGGTTTGATCAAAAGAATGGAACCTTTAAACTTGTAGACTCACAAACCCTTCTCGTCCGATTTTTTTTTTTTTTTTTTAATAAGTTTGTAAAAACATTTTCTCTTATCTTACCAGCGTTTGTCCTCTTAACTGCACTTATGTCAACTTTCTACAATTTGTTCGCCAGTTCCTTACTCCATAAAAATAAACTTCAGACCTTAAACTGAAGTTTCGAATGTCCGATACATATTTTTGTTTTTTCTTCCATCCCCACTATCCGAACAAAGATTTCGTTCTTCTTAACTTTGCGAGTCACTTCCGTTCTGGTTCAGCTGCATGCATACCCTTCGTGAAAAGTGCAACTGTTGACTCAATCACTGCTAGGGTTGCAGGGAAATACAACGAACTTCGCGAGGAAAAAGGTTTCCCGGAACGTGAAATTAAATTTGAAACAGTGGATTGTGTTTAAATTATTGAAAAATGCATCTGTCCCGGTGTTTCTTTCATAAATACATCCGTGTGTGTGTGTGTGTGTGTGCGTGTGTGTGTGTGTGGGGGGGGGGGAGGGAACTAAAGTAATTTTGTAAAAAAAGGCAGTTTCCTTTTTTCGAATCGTAGTAAAATCTAATCAGCGCCAGGATCACTCTGGTCAATTAGTTTTTACTTTCCCTGTAATACATGGTAATGCATAGGGAAAGTATTGGAATCATATCGAAAATCGCAACTCGAGTTTTCGACGGATCTACACGTTTCAAGATCTCTAGAATACGAAAGATCCATTTTTAGCGTGACGTCTGTGTGTGTGTCTGTGTGTCTAGATTTTGTATCCACTCTAACTAAAAAACTAATTGACCGAATTTCATAAAATTTAGTAGGTTAGTCACTTGTGGGCGAATCTGGTGCTGATTAGTTTTGGGTACGATTCGGGATAAAAGAACCCCCCTTTTTTTGCGAAATGGCCCGCAAAAGCTTGTATCCACTCTAGCTGAAAATATAATGGACCGAATTTCTCAAAATTTGGTAGATAAGTCGCTTGTGGGACACCCTGGTGCTGATTAGATTTTGGTACGATTCGGAAAAAAATAACCTGCCTTTTTTTGCAAAATGGCCCGCAAAAATCGTCAAAATCTAAAATAAAGAACTACGTATGCTGAAATATATCCATAAAATGCTTGTTTTATGCGTAATTTTTAACGAAGAAAATAATAAGACCAACCCCATTACACTAGGACTAGACGTTCTCGAGATATTTTTGATTTTTCGTTTTTTCTCTACGCCACTTTCAAAAATGAGTCCAGTTACCAAATGAGAACGAAAATTGAATTAATAGTGAATTAAATTTAATTAAAATAAAGAGAATGTGTATATAAGTCTGCAGGGAAAGTCATGTGCTGCCCACATCAGATTTTTTTTATTTGGAGTGTATACGTACATTGCACAGACAAACACACACACAGACTTCAGTCTAAAAATCGTTTCTCCGTATTCTAGAGGTCACAAAACGGGTAGATCCGACGAAAATTCGAGTTTCAACTTTCGACACGATTCCAATACTTTTCTTATACTGCATAAAGTAAAAGAGGAACGATAATCAGGCAGTCTTTCGGGACTTTTTGACCCGGGAGGGTGGGGGGCAAGTTTTTATTTGCCCCATGTAAATATATCTAAATGCTGTCACATAAATAGAAATTGAATTAATATAAAATGACTCCTGAACGAGGTGTGTGTGTGGGGGGGGGGGGGGGGCAGTCACAATTTAGATACCAAAGGAAAAGTAAAGTGAAAAAATGTTGCTAATTCCAATGTTCAAAAGTAAGTTATACGGACTTTTTTCAACGTAAATAAAAGAGCAATACATTTCGATCCTCTAATATATTTTATTTTTTCGCAATATGCAGCCAGATTAGTCAGCCCTGAAATTTATCTCATACTGAAATTTTTTAGCTGTTATTCCATATATAGGTTATAATGAACATTATTTCCTGTGCGACTTTGCTATATGCGGGCTGTCCTGTATTTCCTTCAGTTTTAGAATGTTGTATGCTCTTTAATTCTGGAGAACTAAATTAAATCTAATTTTGCTCGTTAAGAGCGAGCAAATCTGTCTTTAATTAGCGTCGCACGAATTTTAAAAGTTCATAATTTTCTCGTTATATACGAAATCTCTCCATATTCGGGTTCGTTATAAGTGGGTTTTGCTGTAGTGTGTGGTGTAAAGACAGTGAAAATTACGCCTAACTTGTGCAAAAACATAAAATGGCACTTGAGGAGGAGGTTATTTTAGTTTTTCTTGCATGCACTTGAAATCTTCCTAAAAATATTCTCATATTAAATTATCTATTAAACTTTTCTCTTGAAAAATACCACACAAGTAAAAGTTAAAACTATTTTTCAAAAAAAAAAAAAAAAAAAAAAAAAATTAAAAAGTCAACGTACAAGTGCTATTTGAACTTAATTCATTCGTAGGTTTAGTTTTATCGCTTTTAAACTAGTTACCAAGGGCTCTTCCTCATCTGCATGTGAATTAATCGGGTTGATATGCTAATGTGCTGATGCATCATTAGGTTCAGATGTTTCCTTTCCTTTTAAAGTCCAAATATAAGAGGTAGAGACGACATATCGATTCATTTTGGAAATGTGAAATCGATAATTTTCCCATCGTTATCGAAAAATATTTCAGATTCATGATTTCTAGGAATTTTTACGTAATGACCTTCACGGTGGTTGCTATATATTTCAGATGGAGTGTGATAAATGCTTAGTATACTTGTTTTTATATATCTATTTGCTTAAGTGTTTAAATATTTCGTTAATTTCGAATTTTCTTTCCACGTCTAGATATATATATATATATATATAAACTAATCTGATGTGGACAGCACATAACTTTCCCTATATACAATGCAATGAATTTACTTTTTGCGCAGTGAAAAATTGATGTATAAAACCTGCCGCATAATGTTTTAATTTTTAATGTTGAATTGTGCATTTGGCGCTTTTCTGTATGTGCAAAACTATTTCGAAGTACACTGGTTTCCTGCAACTCTAAATCGACAATTATCAATATTGATAGCATCCGCATTAAGCGAAATATTGCACGTTTTTCAAGTAAATTTATCAAAAAAATAAATAAATAAATAAAAATTAAACAAAGTAGTAAGTTTATGTTCATTTTCCCCACACAATATCATGCCCACAGTCCGACCTAAGGCTCCTATATAGGAGCCTTAGGTCGGACTAAGGCTCCCATATATAGGAGCCTTAGTCCGACCGCACCGGGACACAGGTCAGTTTTTAAAATACTCGGGTCGTTTCGGGCCGGGTAAAAGTAAAACAAAAATCTGTGAGCAGCACATGACTTTCCTTTCAGACTTAAATTCATTTTCTCTTTATTTCATTAATAATTCATTAAATTGAGTTTAATTACATTAAATAACACGCACAATTAATTGAAATTACGCTGAATTTACGCTTTTAATTCAGCTTTTGCTTTCATTTGGTAACTGTACTTATTCTCAAAACAGGCGTAGCAAAAATGTGAAAAACCTAAAATATGTGGAGAACAATGGGGTTGGTCTTATTCTTTTTATCGTTAAAAATTGCATATGAAACAAGCATTTAATTAATGCTTTTGAGCATACGTAGTCTTGTATATTTTGACGATTTTTGCGGGCCATTTTGCAAGAAGAAAAAAGAAAAGTAGTTTCTTCTTTTTATTTTTTATCCCGGATCATACCAAAATCTAATCCGTACCAGGGTCACCCACAAGGGACTTACCTACCAAATTTTATGAAATTCGGTCCATTAGTTTTTGAGTTAGAGTGGATACATACATTGCATAGACAGACGTCACGCTAAAAAAATTTTTTTTCGTATTCTAGAGGACCCAAAACGTGTCAATCTGTCGAAAATTCGAGTTGCGATTTCTGGTATGATTCCAATACTTTCCCATGTATTATTGCAGGGAAAGTAAAAAGCTGAAGTTAGATCAAAATTTAAGCAGAAATATTTAAACGAACAGAAAGATTTGAAATTACGTATGAAACGTAATTTGAAATTAGAGAAAGAAAGTCTCCCTGTCCCATATCCAGTAATAAAAGACTGCTCTGCACGGAGAAAATTTAAATGATGGGTAAATTTGAACCGGATACAGAAAAATAATAATGTCAGATAGGAAATTGAAGACTTATTTATTCGGAGATATTACGAAGTCAAAAGGAAACATTGCTTTTTGCAATTTTTACCTGCTGATTTGAACCGTTGTGTGCAATATGTAATATAATGTGTGTTACATTCCTAAAATAGCAAATTATGATCATGATACGAGGCAAAAGTGTCGAAAACCCAGACTACTCGTCTGACCGGAGGGTTTCCGCGGCAAAAGTGTGTTAGATATAGCCAGATTTCAGTGTATTTAAAAAAATCGATTCGTGATGGGTCGGACGAATTATTTGAAAAATTTCTCAAGTTCGGATCTGTCAAATCTTAATACAAGGTAGGATCAAAAAGTTCGGAGACTGTACTGATATCTCCAATCCTGATTGGAGGAGAGGGGAACTATTTTACCGTGGCGTAGAGACACATGTGACGCAAGATGTGAAAAGGTGGAAGCAGGTCCGCAGTGCAGGGTTTTTCCTGCGGCAGCAGGTGCAATGTTTTTGTCGGCGATTTTCCCTGACCCTGGCAGAATTCGATATTCGCACGTTGCTCTTTAAACGCCCTTTCCGTTTTCGACGAACGTGAACGACTACAGTTCACTGACACGCATCGTCTGGAAAAACACCTGTTTCTTCCTTTTCACATCTCACGTCACTCTACGCCACGGTAAAATAGTTCCCCTCTTCTCCAATCAAAGTTAAAGAGATATCAGCACAGTCTCCAAACTTTTTGAACCGAGCTGAGTAAAAATTTTGGAAAGAGGCCCATGCAGACCCCTGCAAAAGAAAATACTTAACGCACTAGTTTTGTATTTTGACGCCAAAAAAAATTCGCCAATCTATCCTATTTGCAGTCATTTATTCCAGGGGATATTCATTAACAGTTAATTGCATTTTGATGAGAATTTTGCAGGTGAATATGAATACGTCACTCTATAAAGCCATTGCGCTATGTAGGAAAAGTTCATGCATTGCGTACATCAGATTTTTTTTTTTATAAATCGAAGAATTTGGTGTTTTCTGAAAATGAAAGAATTATTATCTCAGGGTACTGTTTCTCTGGCCACTCTTATGAAAGTGTCATTGAAGAGTTTCAGGGAAATAGTCATGCAGTTCAACAATTAGGAGGTTAATTAAAACGTTTTCGAGGAATTGGATCTGTTTGAAACAAAGCGTGGACAGACAGGCTCTTCCCAGATGCAGTTTCTCGAAAACTCTTTTGCCAATGCGAAAAAATGAACGTAATTAAGAATTTATACGGAGTCTTTAAGAATATATTGGATGCTAAATCTGGAAAAGAAATTTTTTTTTTTTTTACTTTCCTTGCAATACATGGTAATGTATAGGGAAAGTATTGGAATCGTGTCGAAAATCGCAACTCGAGTTTTCGACGAATCTACACGTTTTGGGACCTCTAGAACACGAAAAGCTATTTTTAGCGTGACGTCTGTGTGTGTGTGCTATGTTATGTATCCACGCTATTCAAAAACTTATTGACCAAATTTCCTAAAATTTTATAGTTAAGTCACTTGTGGGTGACCTGCTGGTTAGATTTCGGTACGATTCGAATTAAAAGAACCTGCCTTTTTTACGAAATGCCCCCCCCCCCCCAAAAAAAAAAAATCGTTAAAATATAAAATAAAATATGTATGCTCAAATTTAATAATTAAATGCGTGTTCTGTACGTAATTTTTGACGATGAAAAGAATAATACCAATTCTATCTCTCTAGGACTAACCATTCTCGAGATATTTTAGATTTTTAGCGTTCTTGCTACGACGCCTTAGGAAATGCGTCCAGTTGCCAAACGGATACAAAAATTAAATTAAAGTGCGCATTTCAGTGTCATTTCAAAGAATTATGCGTGCTATTTTGTGAATTCAATAAATTATTAAAGAAATAAGGAGAAAATGTATTTGAGTCTGTAGGAAAAGTCGCATGCTGCTCACATCAGATTTTTTTCATATAATAATAATTGTGATACAAGTAGAACCAAAGACGATGGAACTAATCATGTATGAAAAAGTGAATTGACGGTGTACATTTCAGATATTTTTATATAGTTATTCCAAGTTCAAGGTTTCTATTTTCTTGTCTACCGAAATCCACTCTCACAACCTTGTACTAGATTATTCTTCCATTTCTGCGACCCTCAATGAAAAATTCATTGAATGGGAGCCAGGTCTACCGTCGGAAGAATGTTACACGATTAAGGTTTTCTTTTTCTGCCCGTTTCTTTCTTTTTATTTTTTTTTCTCCTTTACCCTTCCACCCTAAGCTTTTTCCTCTACATTCCCTTTTACTCTTTCTCGTGTACTGCAGATTAGTAGGCTTACGGGGCAAGTGTTAATTTCTAGGTGTGTGTACGACTTTGAGATATGAGATTGGGGTAGGAGTGCCATATTTGGCGCGGTTATCGCCAAATTATTTTGTTGCTTAAAACATAAGCATTGGTGATATCTTTTATCAAAGGCGATATAGAAGGGAAGGGAAATGTACTCCGGGGGGGTGGGGGGTTACTTGTCCCCCGAGGGGGGGGGGGGGCTTATGAATTTACGAACAAAAAAAAATTGTATCGCGTCTGTCTTCCACAACAATGATTGAAACAATTAAGTCTTGTGATCAGTGAGCCATAAATAAACCCTTTTATGCACGATTATATCAAATTGTGTCCTGTGCTGCTATGTTTAAAAAATATAAAATATCAAATAAATTTCAAAGTTTTCGTTCGAATTTAAAAAAAAATTCTATATAGTTCTAGATCTTTTGATAACAAGGCAGGATTTGGAATTTTGTGAAAATCAATTGATGTTTGTGGCCGCCATCGTCTACGCAAGAAATCGAGCACAGACAGACAGACAGACACTGCTCCAAAAATAAACAAAACGTGTTCAGGTGGTCTTAAAACATATATTGGCATCAAAATCTCGGAATTTGAAAACTTTCTTGAAAACAATGCTTCCTCTATACTATATAGTATCAGAAAGTAAAACTCTGATGTGGGCAGCACATGACTTTCTTTACATAATGCAACTACTTCACGTCTTTCCCAACGATGCAATGGTGTACAACATCCACGACACAATGTTTTTGGCATTGAATTAACATCACGTAAATTGAAATTATACTTATGCTTTTGGCAACTTATCTAAACAGAATGTCTTATTCATACTCGCCTGCAAAGTTGGCACCAAAATTCAATGGACAATTAATCAGTTTCCTGTAAAATAAATGCTATTTGCGAATTATTTAATGTCAAAATCCAAAACTATTCAGGGAAGGTACTCTTTAGTTACACAAATTTACTTTATTATATCTTATAACACAATTTCTTACAGTGGCCGTCTATCTAACAAGATATCTCAGTGCAGTCTGCGGTAGTTTCACACAAGTTACATTTATCCTAGATGGGTGGAATCTGATGACGGCATAGGAAACATGCTGTCCTCGAGTTTTCTACACTTCATAAATATGATGGGTATGAAATCGATAAAAATTTTGAGGGGATTAAGAAATACGAAATTTAAATTTTTTTATGGCCCCCGTACAAAAACATTTCCAATGAGTAAAATGTGTCCCATACATTAATAAGGTGATGTACAAAATTTCAGCATTTTATCATAAAATGTCCCTGAGATATATTTAAACAAATTTGATGAGGGATTAATCACGCATTAAAATGTAAATGTTTACAGCAAGAGTGCAAATGACGCAACGCAGAAATGCATCATAGGCAAATAATATCTGCCTCTTCTCTTTAATAGATCTTTGGCATGGATGGAAAACATTTTGAACAAGCTTTGTAATCTTTGTGTAAAGTTATTATTTCTACACAGATACTTTTGTACCAATACATAGCAGAATTTGTATGTATTTATGTAATCAATGTTTTCTTTCGTGATTTGTGTATGACCCCTGAAACGCGATCTGCCGACATGATTTTTCCCCTCTGAGAAGCCATGTCGATGCATCGAAAAGTGGTTTAAGCTAGCATATTTGTCTTTTCATATCTCGGGACTTTTAATGATAAAATGCTGAAATTTTGTACATCACCTTATTAGTGTAAAGGGCACATTTTACTCATTGGGAATGTTTTTGTACGGGAGACGTGTAAAAATTTAAATTTTGTATTTCTTCAAATTTAATTCCCTTGAAAATTTTAATCGATTTCATAAGATTCTATACCTTTTTTACACATTTTTGTAATTTATTATATATGTCTTAAGATCAATATTTAAGGAATAAAAGCCGAGGTCAGTGTTTTTGGAACACCCTGTATATATCACAAAAGTTCTCTCTGGGTTTCCATTTCTTGTTCTGGAGATGTTACATCCTATTTTTCCGAAAATTCAGATGACTGTGCGGATTAAGTATGCAAAAGAGAGTGAAACACCATTTTCCACCATATGAAAACTCTCATAAAATTTCTTGTTGCAATTGCACTTTTTACTTTTCCTCCTTGTTTTGTAAATCCATTATAAAGGTGGCTGAAGTGTACTTCACAATATCCACCTTTCGGTGATATCTTTACCTGCTCTTTCCTTATCTTCGCCTTTGGAAGTTTTTTTTTTTCTTAGTGGAGTGGGTGTTTAGTTCTTTCAACACTTCCTGGTACCAGAAGAAGAGTTTTCTTTTATCTGTTGGGGGAAACTGCTTAAAATTGTTTTCTTGGAGATGTGAAATCTTTCCCTAAATATTTTTCATTTTATTACTGGTACTTAAAAGTTTTAAAGTTTATTTTTTGTTTTTTCTATAACTTTTATGTAAAGTGAAAACAGGGTGATATGAAACGTCTAAATAAACGAAAGTAGCTGATACTGGTCATGCATACTGTGCTTGTCTCAAGAAATAAAAAAAAATAGTGTGACTGGATGTGAGGTTCCAATATGATACTGTTGCGAACTTCCCTTTCTTCTACAGCATTTCGTCATTTTCGAAGACTAGATTAAGAAAACACCCCTACATGCATCCTTTCCCGTGACGTGAGCCTAGGGGTGCCATCTTAGAGCTGCTCTAAGGGTGCCATACGCCGAAGGTCGAAGAAGGGCTGTCAGATTTGGCGACTTTCCGAAGGTTCGAGAAGGACCGCGAAATAATGATTATTCTATGAAATATGAGATATTTCCAGAAGGTCCTACACTGAGAAATTATAAAAAGGAGTCATCCCCCAGTTGGAGAGCAGTTGACGAAATACGAGCTACCTGTGACTTTCGTCAATGTTTTGAGAACAGTAGCTGCTGTTTTATAAAATGACTTTCGTCAGTGTTAACTGTCAATTTTGTAAAAATAAATTATTAGGGCAATGCAAAGTAGAACTGAAACAATGAAGATTATTCCCACGCATTTAAAATTATTTACCTTTCAATGTATTTTTATCTCCATATATTCTGTACTCTATTCTACAACTATGTGAAAAAATACTGGTTAATTATACGCATAATTAGGAAGTCTTTAATTTAAAAATAATCAAAAATACATAAACTTAATACTACGCCTTTCTATTGTGTCAACTAGCAATAGCAGCTACTTTACTAACACTAGCTACCCCTAGATATAATTCTCTAAGCATTATGACATTTTCAAGCGTTTCATCCATAGGTGTTTTATCTCCTTCTTTCTAACTCCATGTCCACAACTCCTGGGCCTACAAATTCGAAACATGGATGGGGTTACCGCAGTAATGTAGAGAATAGCCATACCAAATTTGAAAATAATCCGTCAAAAACTGTGAATTTGTATATAGAGCAGAAAGGCTTGCAATTTTATATACAGGATGTCCAGTGCTATTGGTGCCCAATGGCTAATTCCTCAACCGTTAGTCACAGAGATACACTTCAATTGCAAAAATGTTTTAAATTTAAAATCTATTATCTTAGAAACAGTTTAAATCAATAAATGCATTTCTGAAAGAAATACGAAATATAAAAAATAAAAATTTTTATTCGATATCCCCGTTCTACCAATTATATTTAGGAAAATCATCCTCATACAATTTTATGCAAAATTTAAAAAAAATCATCCTTTTACGACCAAAATTGACCGACTTATAGCTGTTTAAGGGTGAGCGTCAGTAAATCTTCTGCCCTATCCGCGCTTTGTTAACTTTCGCGGCACACATTTTTCGCCGAAATTCTGCTCAAACAGTTGTTGTTGTTGTTGAGACCCAGACCGTCCGACCTACCAGAAAGGTGTAAGGTAACTGTATGGACGGCCGGGAAGTGCTCAAACAGTTGTGAAATATTTTCTGAAAGATAAAATACAATGCTTAGATTATATTAAAACTAAATTTAATACCAAATAAAACATAGAATATATTTTTTATTTTAATTCAAAATATTTTTGGTGCTGCCATCTGTTGTCGTAATTTAATTCATACCGATTACTTTTATTTTTAATGAACATTTTTAAATATCTATTCCTTCTAATACAGTAGTATTAAATACAACAACAGATCATATATACTTATGCCACAATCAGGGAGAAGTAATTTCTCATTCAGTAAATTTGATAAGGGGAACTGAATGTACATCACTGAAGACTGCAGTTTTGTCTTGAAGTTCAAGTCCAAGTTCAATTACGTTTCCGTGATTGTGGCATTATTATATATGACCTGTTGTTGTATTTAATAGCGTATTAGAAGGAACAAACATTAAAAAATGTTCATTAAAAAATAAAAATAGTCGGTATGAATTAAATTACGACAACAGATGGCAGCACCAAAAATATTTTGAATTAAAATAAAAAATATATTCTATGTTTTATTGGGTAATAAATTTAGTTTTAATATAATCCAAGCATTGCATTTTATCTATCAGAAAATATTTCGCAACTGTTTGAGCAGAATTTCGGCGAAAAATGTGTGTCCCGAAAGTTAACAAAGCGTGGATAGGGCAGAAGATTTACTGACGCTCACCCTTAAGGGTGAGCGTCAGTAAATTTTGTGCCCTATCCGCGCTTTGTTAACTTTCGCGGCACACATATTTCACCGAAATTCTGCTCAAACAGTTGCGAAATATTTTCTTATAGATAAAATGCCATGCTTAGATTATATTAAAACTAAATTTAATACCCAATAAAACATAGAATATATGTTTTAATTTAATTTAAAATATTTTTGGTGCTGCCATCTGTTGTCGTAATTTAATTCATAGACTATTTTTATTTATTAATGAATATTTTTAAATGTCTATTCCTTCTAATACGCTATTAAATACAACAACAGATCATATATAATGCCATAATCACGGAAACGTAATTGAACTTGGACTTGAAGACAAAGGAACTTAAAGACAAAACTGCAGGCCTCAGTGATGTACATTCAGATCCCTTATCAAATTTATAGAATGATAAATTACCTTTCCGTGATTGTGGCATTATTATATATGATCTGTTGTTGTATTTAACACTGTATTAGAAGGAATAGATATTTAAAAATGTTCATTAAAATATAAAAATAATTGGTATGAATTAAATTACGACAACAGATGGCAGCACCAAAAATATTTTGAATTAAAATAAAAAGTATATTCTATGTTTTTTGGGGCATTAAATTTAGTTTTAATATAATCTAAGTATTGCATTTTATCTTTCAGAAAATATTTCGCAACTGTTTCAGCAGAATTTCGGCGAAATATGTGTGCCGCGAAAGTTAACAAAGCGCGGATGGGGCAAAAAATTTACTGACGCTCACCCTTAAAGTTGGAGCACTTTTTGTGCTGAGAAATGGTGATTACGGTCTCTGAGTGGTTGGTTGCCTGGAGAAATGGTCAGTACGTTCCCTGATTGGTTGGTTGCAGGTTGCCTGAAACGGGACGTTTTTATGCGTGGAAAAGCAACTTTAGTCATAAAGTTTGCTTCATAACTCGGTGGATTTTGTTCGTAAAAGGAAGCTTTTTTTTTTTATTTTGCATGAAATTGTATGAGGATGATTTTTATAAATATAATTAGTAGGACCGGGGAACCGTATGAAAATTTATATTTCGTATTTCTTTCGGAAATGTATTTATTGATTTAAACCGTTTTTAAGATAATAGATTTTAAAATTTAAAACATTTTTGCAATTGGAAGTATATCTCTGTGACTAACGGTTGAGGAAATAGCCATTAGGCACCGGTAGCACTGGACACCCTGTATATAGATAAATGGTCAAAAGATAGTCTGCAATGAACTGGTGTGTAGAAAAAGTCATGTGTGTTGTCCCCATGAAGATTTTCACAATTCCATTCCAGCTTATCCTCAAATCATCCTTCTTCTTCCACTTGTTTTAGAAATCAATTATTGTAGATTTCAAGTGCCCAATGTTACATCACTAATCCACCTTTTCCCGATATCTTACCTGCCCTTTCCTTATCACCAGAAATGTTTTTCTTTCTTTTCATGGTAAGTTTTTAGTTCTTTCAACATTTCTTTACAGCGAGAAAAGAATTTTCTCTTATCTGGTGGAACCCTGTAATTGTTTCTCGTACTTTTAAAAATTCCCTGTGCCAGCATTGCTATCTAAGCAATTTCTTTCTTGCTGTTACACGGGATAAAAGTTAGTTTTATTAGTTTTTCTTTTTTACTTTTCCTATGCGTAGTGTGATGTGTAAGGAAAGTATTTTGATTCCTGAACACGAATTGATCGAATGTAAGTTTGATCATCTGTTCTTGAGTAAGGTATTTCTCGAAGAAATCGAAAACTACCTGAATAATCTCTGTTTTATGCTATTTTATTAAACAAAAACGAATGACGGGTTATAAAATTCTGGGAAAGTTTTTTTTAGTTATTGCGCATTTTTCAAATCAAAATATTTAAAGTTTTTAATTCGATCGAGTATTAATGATACTTTTATCTTATGTAATTGTATATGCAAAATCACTTCAGATAATTCCTACTCAACTTACTTGGAAAACATTTTTTATTTCATTGATCTATAATTGTAGTGATTATTTTGATTTGATTGCTATATAACTGCAATAATCCTTCCATTGCTTTGCATTGCCTTGATCCTTTCATTTCTCTGCATTTGCAATTATTATTTTTGCATTGTTTTAAAATTGTTATGATCTTCTATTGTTCTAAAGTTTCAATGTTCCATCTATTTCTTTAAATTTCAATGAATGCTCTAAAGTTACAATGATCGTCTATTGCTCTAAAGTTACAATGAGCGATCTATTGCTTTGAAGTTGCAATGATCCATCTGTTGCTCTAAAGTTACAATAATCCATTTATTGCTCTAAAGTTATAATGATCCATCTATTGCTCATAAGTTGCAATAACCCATCTATTGCTCTAAATTTCAATGATCAATCTATTTCTCTAAATTTAAACCAATCCTTCAATCACACTGTAATTGCAACGATCCTGCCATCACACTGTAATTGCAACTATCCTGCCATCACACTGTAATTGCAACGATCCTTCCACCGCTCTATAATTGCAACTATCCTGCCATCACACTGTAATTGCAACGATCCTTCCACCGCTCTATAATTGCAACTATCCTTCCATCACTCTATAATTGCAACGATCCTTCCATTGTTCTATAATTGCAACTATCCTGCCATCACACTGTAATTGCAACGATCCTTCCACCGCTCTATAATTGCAACTATCCTGCCATCACACTGTAATTGCAACGATCCTTCCACCGCTCTATAATTGCAACTATCCTTCCATCACTCTATAATTGCAACGATCCTTCCATCGTTCTATAATTGCAACTATCCTGCCATCACACTGTAATTGCAACGATCCTTCCACCGCTCTATAATTGCAACTATCCTGCCATCACACTGTAATTGCAACGATCCTTCCACCGCTCTATAATTGCAACTATCCTTCCATCACTCTATAATTGCAACGATCCTTCCATCGTTCTATACTTGCAACTATCCTGCCATCACACTGTAATTGCAACGATCCTTCCACCGCTCTATAATTGCAACTATCCTGCCATCACACTGTAATTGCAACGATCCTTCCACCGCTCTATAATTGCAACTATCCTTCCATCACTCTATAATTGCAACGATCCTTCCATCGTTCTATAATTGCAACTATCCTGCCATCACACTGTAATTGCAACGATCCTTCCACCGCTCTATAATTGCAACTATCCTGCCATCACACTGTAATTGCAACGATCCTTCCACCGCTCTATAATTGCAACTATCCTTCCATCACTCTATAATTGCAACGATCCTTCCATCGTTCTATAATTGCAACTATCCTGCCATCACACTGTAATTGCAACGATCCTTCCACCGCTCTATAATTGCAACTATCCTGCCATCACACTGTAATTGCAACGATCCTTCCACCGCTCTATAATTGCAACTATCCTTCCATCACTATAATTGCAACGATCCTTCCATCGTTCTATACTTGCAACTATCCTGCCATCACACTGTAATTGCAACGATCCTTCCACCGCTCTATAATTGCAACTATCCTGCCATCACACTGTAATTGCAACGATCCTTCCACCGCTCTATAATTGCAACTATCCTTCCATCACTCTATAATTGCAACGATCCTTCCATCGTTCTATAATTGCAACTATCCTGCCATCACACTGTAATTGCAACGATCCTTCCACCGCTCTATAATTGCAACTATCCTGCCATCACACTGTAATTGCAACGATCCTTCCACCGCTCTATAATTGCAACTATCCTTCCATCACTCTATAATTGCAACGATCCTTCCATCGTTCTATACTTGCAACTATCCTGCCATCACACTGTAATTGCAACGATCCTTCCACCGCTCTATAATTGCAACTATCCTGCCATCACACTGTAATTGCAACGATCCTTCCACCGCTCTATAATTGCAACTATCCTTCCATCACTCTATAATTGCAACGATCCTTCCATCGTTCTATAATTGCAACTATCCTGCCATCACACTGTAATTGCAACGATCTTTCCACCGCTCTATAATTGCAACTATCCTGCCATCACACTGTAATTGCAACGATCCTTCCACCGCTCTATAATTGCAACTATCCTTCCATCGCTCTATAATTGCAACGATCCTTCCATCGTTCTATAATTGCAACTATCCTGCCATCACACTGTAATTGCAACGATCCTTCCACCGCTCTATAATTGCAACTATCCTGCCATCACACTGTAATTGCAACGATCCTTCCACCGCTCTATAATTGCAACTATCCTTCCATCACTCTATAATTGCAACGATCCTTCCATCGTTCTATAATTGCAACTATCCTGCCATCACACTGTAATTGCAACGATCCTTCCACCGCTCTATAATTGCAACTATCCTTCCATCGCTCTATAATTGCAACGATCCTTCCATCGTTCTATACTTGCAACTATCCTGCCATCACACTGTAATTGCAACGATCCTTCCACCGCTCTATAATTGCAACTATCCTGCCATCACACTGTAATTGCAACGATCCTTCCACCGCTCTATAATTGCAACTATCCTGCCATCACACTGTAATTGCAACGATCCTTCCACCGCTCTATAATTGCAACTATCCTTCCATCACTCTATAATTGCAACGATCCTTCCATCGTTCTATAATTGCAACTATCCTGCCATCACACTGTAATTGCAACGATCTTTCCACCGCTCTATAATTGCAACTATCCTGCCATCACACTGTAATTGCAACGATCCTTCCACCGCTCTATAATTGCAACTATCCTTCCATCGCTCTATAATTGCAACGATCCTTCCATCGTTCTATAATTGCAACTATCCTGCCATCACACTGTAATTGCAACGATCCTTCCACCGCTCTATAATTGCAACTATCCTTCCATCGCTCTATAATTGCAACGATCCTTCCATCGTTCTATAATTGCAACTATCCTGCCATCACACTGTATTTGCAACGATCCTTCCACCGCTCTATAATTGCAACTATCCTGCCATCACACTGTAATTGCAACGATCCTTCCACCGCTCTATAATTGGAACTATCCTTCCATCACTGTATAATTGCAACGATCCTTCCATCGTTCTATAATTGCAACTATCCTGCCATCACACTGTAATTGCAACGATCCTTCCACCGCTCTATAATTGCAACTATCCTGCCATCACACTGTAATTGCAACGATCCTTCCACCGCTCTATAATTGCAACGATCCTTCCATCACTCTATAATTGCAACGATCCTTCCATCGTTCTATAATTGCAACGATCCTGCCATCACACTGTAATTGCAACGATCCTTCCATCGTTCTATAATTGCAACTATCCTGCCATCACACTGTAATTGCAACGATCCTTCCACCGCTCTTTAATTGCAACTATCCTGCCATCACACTGTAATTGCAACGATCCTTCCACCACTTTATAATTGCATCTATCCTGCCATCACATTGTAATTGCAACGATCCTTCCACCGCTCTATTATTGCAACTATCCTGCCATCACACTGTAATTGCAACGATCCTTCCACCGCTCTATAATTGCAACGATCCTTCCATCACTCTATAATTGCAACGATCCTTCCATTGTTCTATAATTGCAACGATCCTTCCATCGTTCTATAATTGCGATGATCCCTCCATCGCTCTATACTTGAAACGATCCTTCCATCGCTCTATAATTGACACTATCCTTCCATCGCTTTATAATTGCTACGATCCTTCCATCGTTCTATAATTGCAACGATCCTTCCATCGTTCTATAATTGCAACGATCCTTCCATCGTTCTATAATTGCAACGATCCTTCCATCGTTCTATAATTGCAACGATCCTTCCATCGTTCTATAATTGCAACGATTCTTCCATGGATCTATAATTAATTGAAACGATCCTTCCATCGCTCTATAATTGAAACGATCCTTCCATCGTTCTATAATTGCAACGATCCTTCCATCGTTCTATAATTGCAACGATCCTTCCATGGCTCTATAATTAATTGAAACGATCCATCCATCGTTCTATAATTGCAACGATCCTTCCATCGCATTATAATTGCAACGATCCTTCCATCGTTCTATAATTGCAACGATCCTTCCATCGTTCTATAATTGCAACGATCCTTCCATCGTTCTATAATTGCAACGATCCTTCCATCGTTCTATAATTGCAACGATCCTTCCATCGCTTTATAATTGCAACGATCCTGCCATCGTTCTATAATTGCAACGATCCTTCCATCGTTCTATAATTGCAACGATCCTTCCATCGTTCTATAATTGCAACGATCCTTCCATCGTTCTGTAATTGCAACGATCCTTCCATCGTTCTATAATTGCAACGATCCTTCCATCGTTCTATAATTGCAAGGATCCTTCCATCGTTCTATAATTGCAAGGATCCTTCCATCGTTCTATAATTGCAAGGATCCTTCCATCGTTCTATAATTGCAAGGATCCTTCCATCGTTCTATAATTGCAACGATCCTTCCATCGTTCTATAATTGCAACGATCCTTCCATCGTTCTAATTGCAACGATCCTTCCATGGATCTATAATTAATTGAAACGATCCTTCCATCGTTCTATAATTGCAACGATCCTTCCATCGTTCTATAATTGCAACGATCCTTCCATCGTTCTATAATTGCAACTATCCTGCCATCACACTGTAATTGCAACGATCCTTCCACCGCTCTATAATTGCAACTATCCTTCCATCACTCTATAATTGCAACGATCCTTCCATCGTTCTATACTTGCAACTATCCTGCCATCACACTGTAATTGCAACGATCCTTCCACCGCTCTATAATTGCAACTATCCTGCCATCACACTGTAATTGCAACGATCCTTCCACCGCTCTATAATTGCAACTATCCTTCCATCACTCTATAATTGCAACGATCCTTCCATCGTTCTATAATTGCAACTATCCTGCCATCACACTGTAATTGCAACGATCCTTCCACCGCTCTATAATTGCAACTATCCTGCCATCACACTGTAATTGCAACGATCCTTCCACCGCTCTATAATTGCAACTATCCTTCCATCACTCTATAATTGCAACGATCCTTCCATCGTTCTATACTTGCAACTATCCTGCCATCACACTGTAATTGCAACGATCCTTCCACCGCTCTATAATTGCAACTATCCTGCCATCACACTGTAATTGCAACGATCCTTCCACCGCTCTATAATTGCAACTATCCTTCCATCACTCTATAATTGCAACGATCCTTCCATCGTTCTATAATTGCAACTATCCTGCCATCACACTGTAATTGCAACGATCTTTCCACCGCTCTATAATTGCAACTATCCTGCCATCACACTGTAATTGCAACGATCCTTCCACCGCTCTATAATTGCAACTATCCTTCCATCACTCTATAATTGCAACGATCCTTCCATCGTTCTATAATTGCAACTATCCTGCCATCACACTGTAATTGCAACGATCCTTCCACCGCTCTATAATTGCAACTATCCTGCCATCACACTGTAATTGCAACGATCCTTCCACCGCTCTATAATTGCAACTATCCTGCCATCACACTGTAATTGCAACGATCCTTCCACCGCTCTATAATTGGAACTATCCTTCCATCACTGTATAATTGCAACGATCCTTCCATCGTTCTATAATTGCAACTATCCTGCCATCACACTGTAATTGCAACGATCCTTCCACCGCTCTATAATTGCAACTATCCTGCCATTACACTGTAATTGCAACGATCCTTCCACCGCTCTATAATTGCAACGATCCTTCCATCACTCTATAATTGCAACGATCCTTCCATCGTTCTATAATTGCAACGATCCTGCCATCACACTGTAATTGCAACGATCCTTCCACCGCTCTATTATTGCAACTATCCTGCCATCACACTGTAATTGCAACGATCCTTCCACCGCTCTATAATTGCAACGATCCTTCCATCACTCTATAATTGCAACGATCCTTCCATTGTTCTATAATTGCAACGATCCTTCCATCGTTCTATAATTGCAACGATCCTTCCATCGTTCTATAATTGCGATGATCCCTCCATCGCTCTATACTTGAAACGATCCTTCCATCGCTCTATAATTGAAACTATCCTTCCATCGCTTTATAATTGCTACGATCCTTCCATCGTTCTATAATTGCAACGATCCTTCCATCGTTCTATAATTGCAACGATCCTTCCATCGTTCTATAATTGCAACGATCCTTCCATCGTTCTATAATTGCAACGATCCTTCCATCGTTCTATAATTGCAACGATCCTTCCATGGATCTATAATTAATTGAAACGATCCTTCCATCGCTCTATAATTGAAACGATCCTTCCATCGTTCTATAATTGCAACGATCCTTCCATCGTTCTATAATTGCAACGATCCTTCCATGGCTCTATAATTAATTGAAACGATCCATCCATCGTTCTATAATTGCAACGATCCTTCCATCGCATTATAATTGCAACGATCCTTCCATCGTTCTATAATTGCAACGATCCTTCCATCGTTCTATAATTGCAACGATCCTTCCATCGTTCTATAATTGCAACGATCCTTCCATCGTTCTATAATTGCAACGATCCTTCCATCGTTCTATAATTGCAACGATCCTTCCATCGCTTTATAATTGCAAGGATCCTTCCATCGTTCTGTAATTGCAACGATCCTTCCATCGTTCTATAATTGCAACGATCCTTCCATCGTTCTAATTGCAACGATCCTTCCATGGATCTATAATTAATTGAAACGATCCTTCCATCGTTCTATAATTGCAACGATCCTTCCATCGTTCTATAATTGCAACGATCCTTCCATCGTTCTATAATTGCAACGATCCTTCCATCGTTCTATAATTGCAACGATCCTTCCATCGTTCTATAATTGCAACGATCCTTCCATCGTTCTATAATTGCAACGATCCTTCCATCGTTCTATAATTGCAACGATCCTTCCATCGTTCTATAATTGCAACGATCCTTCCATCGTTCTATAATTGCAACGATCCTTCCATCGTTCTATAATTGCAACTATCCTGCCATCACACTGTAATTGCAACGATCCTTCCACCGCTCTATAATTGCAACTATCCTGCCATCACACTGTAATTGCAACGATCCTTCCACCGCTCTATAATTGCAACTATCCTTCCATCACTCTATAATTGCAACGATCCTTCCATCGTTCTATACTTGCAACTATCCTGCCATCACACTGTAATTGCAACGATCCTTCCACCGCTCTATAATTGCAACTATCCTGCCATCACACTGTAATTGCAACGATCCTTCCACCGCTCTATAATTGCAACTATCCTTCCATCACTCTATAATTGCAACGATCCTTCCATCGTTCTATAATTGCAACTATCCTGCCATCACACTGTAATTGCAACGATCTTTCCACCGCTCTATAATTGCAACTATCCTGCCATCACACTGTAATTGCAACGATCCTTCCACCGCTCTATAATTGCAACTATCCTTCCATCACTCTATAATTGCAACGATCCTTCCATCGTTCTATAATTGCAACTATCCTGCCATCACACTGTAATTGCAACGATCTTTCCACCGCTCTATAATTGCAACTATCCTGCCATCACACTGTAATTGCAACGATCCTTCCACCGCTCTATAATTGCAACTATCCTGCCATCACACTGTAATTGCAACGATCCTTCCACCGCTCTATAATTGGAACTATCCTTCCATCACTGTATAATTGCAACGATCCTTCCATCGTTCTATAATTGCAACTATCCTGCCATCACACTGTAATTGCAACGATCCTTCCACCGCTCTATAATTGCAACTATCCTGCCATCACACTGTAATTGCAACGATCCTTCCACCGCTCTATAATTGCAACGATCCTTCCATCACACTGTAATTGCAACGATCCTTCCACCGCTCTATAATTGCAACGATCCTTCCATCACTCTATAATTGCAACGATCCTTCCATTGTTCTATAATTGCAACGATCCTTCCATCGTTCTATAATTGCGATGATCCCTCCATCGCTCTATACTTGAAACGATCCTTCCATCGCTCTATAATTGAAACTATCCTTCCATCGCTTTATAATTGCTACGATCCTTCCATCGTTCTATAATTGCAACGACCCTTCCATCGTTCTATAATTGCAACGATCCTTCCATCGTTCTATAATTGCAACGATCCTTCCATCGTTCTATAATTGCAACGATCCTTCCATCGTTCTATAATTGCAACGATCCTTCCATGGATCTATAATTAATTGAAACGATCCTTCCATCGCTCTATAATTGAAACGATCCTTCCATCGTTCTATAATTGCAACGATCCTTCCATCGTTCTATAATTGCAACGATCCTTCCATGGCTCTATAATTAATTGAAACGATCCATCCATCGTTCTATAATTGCAACGATCCTTCCATCGCATTATAATTGCAACGATCCTTCCATCGTTCTATAATTGCAACGATCCTTCCATCGTTCTATAATTGCAACGATCCTTCCATCGTTCTATAATTGCAACGATCCTTCCATCGTTCTATAATTGCAACGATCCTTCCATCGCTTTATAATTGCAACGATCCTTCCATCGTTCTATAATTGCAACGATCCTTCCATCGTTCTATAATTGCAACGATCCTTCCATCGTTCTGTAATTGCAACGATCCTTCCATCGTTCTATAATTGCAAGGATCCTTCCATCGTTCTATAATTGCAAGGATCCTTCCATCGTTCTATAATTGCAAGGATCCTTCCATCGTTCTATAATTGCAACGATCCTTCCATCGTTCTAATTGCAACGATCCTTCCATGGATCTATAATTAATTGAAACGATCCTTCCATCGTTCTATAATTGCAACGATCCTTCCATCGTTCTATAATTGCAACGATCCTTCCATCGTTCTATAATTGCAACGATCCTTCCATCGTTCTATAATTGCAACGATCCTTCCATCGTTCTATAATTGCAACGATCCTTCCATCGCTCTATAATTGAAACGATCCTTCCATCGTTCTATAATTGCAACGATCCTTCCATCGCTTTATAATTGCAACGATCCTTCCATCGTTCTATAATTGCAACGATCCTTCCATCGTTCTATAATTGCAACGATCCTTCCATCTCTTTATAATTGCAACGATCCTTCCATCGTTCTATAATTGAAACGATCCTTCCATCGTTCTATAATTGAAACGATCCTTCCATCGTTCTATAATTGCAACGATCCTTCCATCGCTTTATAATTGCAACGATCCTTCCATCGTTCTATAATTGCAACGATCCTTCCATGGCTCTATAATTAATTGCAACGATCCTTCCATCGTTCTATAATTGCAACGATCCTTCCATCGTTCTATAATTGCAACGATCCTTCCATCGTTCTATAATTGCAACGATCCTTCCATGGATCTATAAGTAATTGAAACGATCCTTCCATCGCTCTATAATTGCAACTATCTCGAGTCTTACCAAAATTCTCGTTCAAAACCTCGGGTAATTTTATCACTATTTACATTAAAATATTGAGGTTATACCCTAAATATTAGTACGAACCGTTCTCAAGATATTTCATCTAAATCGTAGCAATAACAATTTGAAGTACAATATGTGTAGGATAGTCCAACGGGGGGTCGCTTAATAACGAATCTTACATTACATACAAACATTGTCATAAATCATGCGATAAAGAGTCTGAAATCTCATCTCGACCATTTATTTTTCTGAAAATCTAAACGATAAGTCCACTTCTGTGTACACGTCCTTATCTCCGTCTTAAAGATGTTGTTCCAGAGTACTTAAGAATCCAATCTCTGTTCCAAGGGCTAATAATAAAGTAACAAACAAAGTGCCTCAAAATTAAACACTCTTCTCCTCAATATATTTCTAAAATTACGTTGCGGATTATATAAGTAACGAAAATAAAGTGTTCGCTGATTCTCGGTAAAAGAAGGATTTTTTGTCAATGGCTTAAGTTCAATTTTTAATTTGTAATTATTTATGGATGTTGGGAATAGTGTTATTTAATCCCTGACGTTGAATATATATATATATATATATATATATATATATATATATATATATATATATATATATATATAACTGGATAATTGTCAGTAATGTGTCCCTTTAGCTTTAAAATAATATAATAATGAATAATATAGATATGTTTTGCAGTATTTGTTTAAAGTATAATGTGTTCTACATATTTCTCAACAAAAAAGTATTTTTCAGTAATATATGTAGTTTTGACTGCATAAATATTGTTACGAAACATATTTGAAATCATGGGTGTGCTTTCAGGATATGAGAGTGAGTCTAAATTTCTGAATAACTAACACGTTTATTCACAAGCACAGCGTAAACAGAAACAAAGTAAATACAGTAAAACAGCACTTAAATGCTTCACTAATTTCACAAAATAACCGATACTATTCTTAAAACATTGACGAAAGTTATTTCACAAATCCGCAGCTGAGCCAACGGCCCTACCGTGCTGAAAACAGCGGTTCTCGTTAGATCACCGAAATCAAGCAGCTTCGGACGCGGTTAGTACTTGGGTGGCTGACCACCTGGGAACACCGCGTGCTGTTGGCACATTTCGGTAGCCCGGTGGTTTGCGCTCTGGATTTGCACACTGCCACAACTGCCGCCGTGTTCATGCGGAGTACGATCACGTTAAACATGTGGGTCCGTAAGTTCTTTCGAAAGGTTGCTGGTAGGGGAAGGAGGGTACGGTACTGTAAATGCCTCCCCCACTGGGTTCCGGTCTAAATTGGGTGGCGCTTCCCGGCCGTCCAAACAGTTACCTTACACCTTTCTGGTAGGTCGGACGGTCTAGGCCTCAACAAATCCGCAGCTATTATTCTCAAAACATTGGCGAAAGTCACAATAGCTCGTCAACGACTGAGTGATGATTTCTTTTATAGCCTCTCCATAGAAACTTCTAGAAATCTCTCATATGACGTAGAATATTGGTTATTTCGAAATGTTTCTCAAACCTTCGAGAAGTCGCAAAATTGGCAACCCTCCTGCTCCTCTTGACTTCATCTGACAACCCTAGATGCACGTCATAGGAAAGCCTATACGGGGGTTTTCTCCGTCTGGTTCTCAAAAGAAAAGACTCCAGTGAGGGAATATTTCACGTTCACAACAATATGCAAAATTGTCATTTCTGTTACTAACCCTCAGTAATGAGTTTTCACCTGTCAATTACACCAGTGAAAAACATAAATAATGGAAATAAATGAGTGAGGCTTACTAAATTGCGAATTTTACTTGAAAAAAAAAACTTATGTGTAAAGGTTTTAACTATTATTTGTGGAACCTGAAAATTTACAATTTATCAGGTATTCCGCCATAAAATTATGCTGTGTGTGGAAAAGTCATTTCTTAATTACAAGCGGAAATTTATAACGTCACAATTTGCTATGACGTCATACGGGGTCCCCGGAGATGGATACACCAATAGACAAAGCCGCAGTTACATTACATACCCAAGAGCCAAAATATTTTTAAGTTGTTCTCTAAGTAATTTGTGACCTGTGTTTGATCAAGGGTTTTAATAAATGAATCATCTAATTTACGTTCATTCATAGTATCCTATCTTTTGTTCCTTCCTCCTTAGTTTTTACCTCTTTTTTTTTTCTTTTCTTCTCTGGCCGGTGGCAACCCCCTTTCCGTGCTTGTCACGTTTGCTGTTCTACCATTAGTTGATTTAGCGCTCACGAGTGAAGGTTGAACTTCTTGTCTTGTGTGCCCTGACGAAGGCCATTTCTTAACTTTGAAATCGGTCGCTACTATTATTTTGTGTTAGTTTTATTGAAGTCAGTCTCTTTCACTACTTCATCAACTCGGTGAGAGGGGGGTGTCGGTGAGACAAATGATTTTCCGATACGGACGGGAAAGACTTCGCAGCATTGGCATCCAGTTTTAGGGCATCGACATTGAAGGTGTCAAAGAGGCTTTGAGGAATGCCGATGAACCATTTTTCTAGACATCATTATTGCCTGTCGTTGCGGTTTTGGTTCTTTTAAGTTTTGGGTTTTAATGCTTTTCTCCTAACGTGCAACTTAAAATAGGAAGCATTTACTTTTAGAAATTATTTATTTGTGGGTTCTCTCTCTCTGCTGAGAGCAACAGCAAGCTAATGCGACATTTAGTGATAATTTAGCATGGGAGGGCTAAATGATTACATCACTAAAGCGCCCATCCTTGCCCTTAAGGGAGGGCAAGAATGGGCGCTTGACCAACCGCCCTGGACGTTTAAGTCCAAGATCACGAAGGCAAACATCAAGCTATACTTTTTATCAGAAAGTTCATCCCCTTTGAAAAAAGTTTTATGGGCGCCCATACCATTTAGTGATGTATTGACGCTAAGCTCTTCATTGCATCGTGACAATATCGTATCGATAATCAATATTGTGACTTAGTTAATTAAATTTTCTGAATATATTTTTACAATTTTAAACTTATATAAAAAGACTGAATTAGAAACTAATTTAGAATTTTCTTTGTACGAAATATCGGATGTATCGTAAGGTTGTGTGTCATCATTACGACATCGTAAGGTTGTGTGGAATGTGGAAGACCCAGGCCGTCCGACTCATCCGAGGATTTGAGTAGCTGGTTGGACGACCGGGAAAGGAAGCTAGCAGGTGCCGACTTCCAAGGACAGCGACCGCTCTGGAGGTTTATTAAAAATCCAGTTTTTAAAAGTTTAAGAATAAATTCGTAAGACAGACAGTTTTACAGACAAGAAATACGGACATAACGAAGACAGGTACTGTAAACAGACACAAATATGGACACGAAACCTTCAGAAAAACATCAAGGATAATAATAATGAGACATTGCACAACATGATATAGATGATGAAGTAAATACAAAATGACATGGGAGGTTGATAATAAAAGATGAAAGTGTTTTCAATTTAACAATAGTGTTATCAGTTGGCAATACGATGAGTGTATTTACAATTTAATATATACAAGTTTGTACAAACAAAAGCAGGAAAAGGGGAACAGCAGAGGAATCTTCATTGATCAGGAAAGTTAAAAGCAGTAAAGCCCGACGAACTTGTCAATTTACTTTATTGGAAATGTCTCTTGCAATGAGGACACAGTTCTTAAGATAAAAAATGGATTGACTGTTGCGGCTGACACTGGAAAACCAAGCCGCTTGATTTCCAGGAGCAGGTTTAGAAAGATGAAATTTCTTAGTTAAGGGGCAAGAGAAAACAAAGTGATCTACGTCGCCAAAAGAGTTGCATAAGCAGTTCGAGGATTTTTTATGTTTAAAATAGTATAAATAATCAAGAAAAGGACCATGACCAGTTAAAAAATAGATTAAGTATTTATTATGAATTTGGGTATTTACTTTAACTTTGGGGAGATAATTTAGAATTCTGGCTGGGTCATGAGTCCTAGGGGAGATATATTCATTAAGATACTTTTGCCAGTTTTGAAGTAAGAGATTTTTGCAAAAATTAGTTAAACGAGAATAGGGGAGAGGAACTGAAAAAGGGAAACCGGAGGAGGATGCTTCTTTAGCGTGGAAGTCCGCGACTTCATTTCCCAGAATGTCAGCATGGGCCTTGACCCAAATAAGATTAAAAAGGTGTTTAGAGCGAGAAGCAGAGTTTTTGATAGAGTTAATGTAGTTAGATTTGTTTTTAATTGATTTAAAGGCCAGGATTGATGAAAGGCTATCCGAAAAAATATTTATTTTGGAGAAGTTATCAGTTGCCCAGTCAATGGCAAAGTTAATGGCCGCGATTTCTGCCTGAAAAACTGTGTTCCCATTATCGTAAGGTTGTGTGTCATACTTTACGACCATCATCATGCAGCGATGGTAAGTGAGCTTTAAAGAATTTCCTTCTGCTAAGTACAAAGTTTCCCGTTTTTCACAAAAATCCCTTTAGGAAAGTGCCAATACTAAAATAAATGCTCTTTTCTTTTGATGCACGTAACAAATTGGCAAATTTGGAGCCAGTTCACATAAAAATTACATTTTAATCCAATTATATACGTTGCTCTAGCCAATCATCTTTAGGTTTCGGGGTTGCCTCAAATTTCCTCTTTTAGTTGCTTCATCTTTGTCAGAAGTCTAAGTCTCCAGAAATACTAGGCAAGATATTCCGCAGAGACAGAGCAGTGATAGTAAATTAAGAAAAATTTCCCTTTTGGAGATATTATAAGTCAAAAAAAATTTCCCTCTTGGTTTGATGTATGGTAAGTCAAGGAATATTTATTTCCCTTTTGAGGGGGAGGAAGGGAATTTCAAGAAAATTTCTCTTTCGGCGAAATAGATAGAAAGGAAAATTTCCCTTTTGGGGAAAATGGTAAATCAAGAAAAATTTATTTTTCATGGGGGAGGAAAGAATTCAAAGAAAATTTCCTTTTTGGCGGAATGGCTAGTCAGAAAAATTTCCCCTTTGGCAGAATGGCTAGTCAGAAAAATGTCCCCTTTGGCAGAATGGCTGGTCAGAAAAATTTCCCTTTTGGCGAAATGGCTAGTCAGAAAAATTTCCCCTTTGGCAGAATGGCTAGTCAGAAAAATTTCCCTTTTGGCGGAATGCCTAATCAGAAAAATTTCCCTTTTGGCGGAATGGCTAGTCAGAAAAATTTCCCTTTTAGCGGAATGGCTAGTCAGAAAAATTTCTTTATGGCGGAATGGCTAGTCAGAAAAATTTCCCTTTTGGCGGAATGGCTAGTCAGAAATATTTCCCCTTTGGCAGAATGGCTAGTCAGAAAAATGTCTTTATGGCGGAATGGCTAGTCAGAAAAATTTCCCTTTTGGCGGAATGGCTAGTCAGAAAAATTTCCCTTTTGGCGGAATGGCTAGTCAGAAAAATTTCTTTTTGGCGGAATGGCTAGTCAATAAAATTTCCCGTTTGGGTGAATGGCAAGTCGGGAAAATTTCCTTTTCTGCGAGAATGGTATGTCATGAAAATTTCCCTATTGGGGGGAATGGTAAGTAAAGGAAAATTTAGCTCAATGGCAAATTTTCCTTGACCATTCTCGCTCTGCTTGTTCACCATGTCACGTCTAGGTCTTGTTGAAAACGTGTTTTTCCCTCTATGTGGAATTCAAAAAATTATTTATCCTATAGTTCCCTTATAGTATACAATATTTTCCCTATAAAAAGTAACAAGCAATAGACCGTTAACACTTTTCTCATGAGTTAATACAAGAAAAAAGTACATAAAATGTGTGGTGAGTCGAACGGGTTGATGCGCTCGTAATACGTTACGTTCCTCCAGAGCGCTCTGAGACAAATATCTACTCCATGTAAATATTAATTTTTACCTATAGTTCCCTTATAGTATACAATATTTTCCCTATAAAAAGTAACAAGCAATAGACCGTTAACACTTTTCTCATGAGTTAATACAAGAAAAAAGTACATAAAATGTGTGGTGAGTCGAACGGGTTGATGCGCTCGTAATACGTTACGTTCCTCCAGAGCGCTCTGAGACAAATATCTACTCCATGTAAATATTAATTTTTACCTATAGTTCCCTTATAGTATACAATATTTTCCCTATAAAAAGTAACAAGCAATAGACCGTTAACACTTTTCTCATGAGTTAATACAAGAAAAAAGTACATAAAATGTGTGGTGAGTCGAACGGGTTGATGCGCTCGTAATACGTTACGTTCCTCCAGAGCGCTCTGAGACAAATATCTACTCCATGTAAATATTAATTTTTACCTATAGTTCCCTTATAGTATACAATATTTTCCCTATAAAAAGTAACAAGCAATAGACCGTTAACACTTTTCTCATGAGTTAATACAAGAAAAAAGTACATAAAATGTGTGGTGAGTCGAACGGGTTGATGCGCTCGTAATACGTTACGTTCCTCCAGAGCGCTCTGAGACAAATATCTACTCCATGTAAATATTAATTTTTACCTATAGTTCCCTTATAGTATACAATATTTTCCCTATAAAAAGTAACAAGCAATAGACCGTTAACACTTTTCTCATGAGTTAATACAAGAAAAAAGTACATAAAATGTGTGGTGAGTCGAACGGGTTGATGCGCTCGTAATACGTTACGTTCCTCCAGAGCGCTCTGAGACAAATATCTACTCCATGTAAATATTAATTTTTACCTATAGTTCCCTTATAGTATACAATATTTTCCCTATAAAAAGTAACAAGCAATAGACCGTTAACACTTTTCTCATGAGTTAATACAAGAAAAAAGTACATAAAATGTGTGGTGAGTCGAACGGGTTGATGCGCTCGTAATACGTTACGTTCCTCCAGAGCGCTCTGAGACAAATATCTACTCCATGTAAATATTAATTTTTACCTCCCCCCCCCCCCCCCACCTTTTCAGAGCTTCCCTATAGCTCAGGAGTGGTAAGCAAGGGGAGTCGGCGAAACGAATGATTTTCCGATGCGAACGGGAATGCATAGTGACATCCAGCTTCAGGAGCCCGACATGGAAGGGTGTCAAAGAGGCTTTGAAAAATAGGGTTGGCGGAGAGGAGAGTGATTTTTCTTCGGATCATTATTGCCTTTCGCTGCGCTTTTTATTTTCTGGTCTTTATTTATGTCGAGTGACAATTATTTGTCGGTGTCGTGTTTTCAATTTTGGAATGCTCGTAATTTGCAGTTGTCAACAGAAAGTGAAGGGTTATAAAGATAAACTCGTCAATACAATCACACAATTTAGCAATTTTATTTCATTTGTAGTAAATGTGTATCGACTCTTTGCGTTAAGGGCGTTTACAGAATGACAGAGACTCTTCGAAAAACCCTGGAAATTATATATATGTATGATATAGAAATTTTAAGCTTTCCCCAATAACGCGCCCTTTTCTTTCATAATTCTTATTCCAAATTCTTATTTTATGTCACGCACTTATTGCAACTATATTAAATTCTATCCCACGCTATTAATATTAACAAAATCTGCCCGTACTTCCTTTACCATATAAGGTCACCCATCTTAACCACTACGTAAACTTTCCCATATGAAACTGCATCCCCATCACATTTTTGAAGCATATAAAACGCGAAGACAGCATGTTTCCCGTATCGTCACCAGATTCCTCCCCTTTGACATAAATGTAAATATAATTTGTACTTGTCACAACCTATTCAGACTGCATTGAGATTTCTTGCGAACTGTTTGTTCACCGACGAGGGGCTCGGCACAACGTAACAAATTATGTTTTAAGAGTGTCATCTAATAAATTAGATTAGGAGGAGCTAGCTTTTTCTCTGTTCTTATAATTCGGGTACTGGTGGCTCCAAGCATCTTTGATCAGATGTCTTTGCTGCCGTGATGATGTGTGCGGCAGCAAATACATCGATCAAAGATGCCACACGAGCCAGTACCCGAATTATAAGAGCAGAGGAGGAGCTAGCTTTTTCTCTGTTCTTATAATTCGGGTACTGGTGGCTCCAAGCATCTTTGATCAGATGTCTTTGCTGCCGTGATGATGTGTGCGGCAGCAAATACATCGATCAAAGATGCCACACGAGCCAGTACCCGAATTATAAGAGCAGAGGAGGAGCTAGCTTTTGCTCAGTGATTATAATGTCGGTCTTGTAACCAAAGGGTCCCTGGTTCGGGGCCCGGCGACACCCAATCACCACAATGATGACTGGACGTTTGAAAGACGCAACCTTCCTCTCCAACGATCTCACCATCTCAACACGAGATGGCAGCACCACACGGAGTCATAAGCCTTGACACTCCCTTCCTAGTTGACCACGACTGTCCGTCACGCCGAGGCGACACGCCTCTCGGCCTTCCTCATCAGCGGAGGGAGTGTGCGGCAGCAAAGACATCGATCAAAGATGCCACACGGGCCAGTAACCGAATTATAAGAACAGAGGAGGAGCTAGCTTTTGCTCAGTGATTATAATGTCGGTCTTGTAACCAAAGGGTCCCTGGTTCGGGGCCCGGCGACGCACAATCGCCATATATATATATATATATATATATATATATATATATATATATATATATATATAGGCAAAAGCTACTAGACAATTATCAGAAAGGTGAGGAAAAAGGACCAACTGGGAATACATAAAAGGCCTAGGGGGATTGTGACCCCTAGTTCTTAAGAGTCGACTTTTACACCAATGGTAACACTCCCGGAGCCATATATTACCTGTGGTCATATTCCAGAACAGCGTCAAAACAGAAGACGAACACACAACAAGAACATGGAACCGATAGAGATAAATCCAATAAAATAAAATATTCGAAATCGAAAAGATGACCTTTTTGAAAAAACACACCGATTCCTCTTTCGTCACACCTCTTACAACACCGCTCAATAAATGATTCGCATGAAGTGAAAATTCAGTTATCTGTAACGTTGCCATTTATAACTTGAATCGAAGATGTTGCCAAAATCCCTTTTAAAAGCATTGTCAAGCATTTTAAATGCATTGTCATATATATATATATGTTGCATTGTCATATATATATATATATATATATATATATATATATATATATATATAATAAATTTTTAATCTACCCCCATTAACGCATCCTTTTCTTTCGTAATTCATATTCCAAAATTCCTCTTTGATGTTAATCGCTTCTTGTGTCCACATTAAATTATATCCCACGCTTTTAGTATTAACAAAGGATTCACGTACTTCCTCTTTTCCTCTACAATACCATGCATATGGTCACTAATCTTAACCACTACGTAAACTTTCTCATCTGAAACTGCGTCCCCATCACATTATTGAAGTGTAGAAAATGCGAAGACAGCATGTTCCCTATGCCATCATGGGATTCTCTTTCGTCATAAATATAACCTGTGTGAAACTATGACAGACAGCACAGAGATCTCTTGCAAGATGGTCACCGACATGAAGTCGTCCAATGTAAAAAGCTATGTTCTATGACTTTGGATGTAATAAACAATATTTTATGTGATTAATATATCTTCTTTGAAGGATTACTTCTGCAAATACATATATATATATATCATTGGATTTTCATATTATATTTTTATTTTTCGAGATTGGCAACATTGGCCTCTTTATTCGAGGCTCCAATGGATCAGACGTATGCAGTGTTTTTTCATGTATTCTTGTTTCCTATTATTTTTCAATCTTTATGCATGTTGTCGCCGTGTTCACGCGGAGTACGATCACGTTAAACATGTGGGTCCGTAAGTCCTTCCGAGAGGTTGGTGATAGGGGAAGGAGGGTACGGTCCCTGTGGATGCCTCCCCCATAGTGTTCCGGTCTAAATTGGGTGGCACTTCCCGGCCGTCCAAACAGTTACCTTACACCTTTCTGGTAGGTCGGACGGTCTGGGTCATAACAACACCCATCATTTTGCTAAGCTATATATTGACACCCATGAAACCTAATATATTGACATTGGCATCAAATTTGACGAATTTTCGGGAAATGTCGCCAAATTGACAAACTATCGCCATATTTACAAAAATTCAGTATTTCAGAAAATGAAGTCGACTTGTGACATGCTAAAAACTGACTTAAAATTTTTCTCTTTTAAACCCTGTTGTCAAATGTTAAGCAATCAACGAATTTTTATTCAGTAAAGTAAAAAACATTTTGTAATTGATCTGTATGCACTTGGATTTAGTTTCAGAGTTCGTTGACTTATGTTTTGTTTATGAGTGGTGAACATCGACGTTTGTTATCATATCAACGACGAAATTTCCTGTTTTTGTGCCACTATTTTTGTTTCACCAAAATTCCTGTAGTTTTGCATAATATTCGCAAGTAGTCATGGTTAGAACTACAATCGCTACGCTTGAATATGTTTATTTTGTTTTTATACTTTGTTCCCAAAAATAGAGAATTAATGCAAACCATTACTGAATGATCTGGCATTTCAAGCATTACAGTCTTCATAATGGTTGGTATCGCAATTGACTAAGTTGCTTCTAAATAGCCTTCCTTGCGTGTTACATATTTCCGGAGTCATTATTTACACAATCTGTTGCCATTAGTTGCATCCGATTTCGTAATTTAATCCAGTCAATTTGTGGAATACTGCTCGCCTAATATGATATAACCGTTGTTTTGACCCAGAAAACGCATTTGGCCAAGCATTGTTAGCTTTAAATTTTGTTCCCCAAGGTAATACGAAAATTTTGAAGAAGCATTTGTCTCGCATTGTAAAAGATCCCATTATGCATGCTAAATTATGAAAATGCATAATTACCTGCGCTGGCAATAAACTAAATGCATATTTCAATGAAATTGTATTTTAACGAGATGTTCTATTTTCCTAACATTAGACCTGCCAATTTTTACGAATTTTTCGTAATATTTATAAAAAAAAAAAAGAACTGCTTAGATTTTACGCGCAGAATCAACTTTGTATAATATGTTTCAGTTGCTAAGAAAACTTCATCTAAAATTATGCCAATCAGGGTATTTTCTTTTAGCGCTACCGACCTGTCAGCAACGTCTAGAAATCAAAATTTGATAAAATGGCGGTCTAAATTGCAAATTTTATAGTGTTTTAAATAAAATTGCAAATATAATCGCATTTTAATAAAATTGCTCATTTTAACGTTCCTAAATAAAATCGTGTAGGGCGCAACAGCCCAGTCGTTAGCCCGCGAGGATTGCACTCGGACGACCTGTGTTCGATTCCCGCCATTACCCTTACTGTCGCCGTGTTCACGCGGAATACGATTACGTTAAACATGTGGGTCCGTAAGTCCTTCCGAGATATTAATTGTAGGGGAAGGAGGGTACGGTCCCTGTTGTTGTTGATGAGACCCAGACCGTCCGACCTACCAAAAAGGTGTAAAGTAACCGTTAGACCGGAAACCAGTGGGGGAGGCATCCACAGGGACCGTACCCTCCTTCCCCTACCACCAACCTCTCGGAAGGACTTACGGACCCATATGTTTAACGTGATCGTACTCCGCATGAACACGGCGGCAGTTGTGGCAGCGTGCAAATCCAGCGCGCAAACCACCGGGCTACCGCGCCCGAAATGTGCCAACAGCACGCGGTGTTCACAGGTGGTCACCCACCCAAGTACTAACCGCGCCCGATGCTGCTTGACTTCGGTGATCCAACGAGAACCGGTGTTTTCAGCACGGTATGGCCGTTGACTGGTACGGTCCCTGTGGATATCCTTCCCCACTGGGTTCCGGTCTAAATTGGCACTTCCCGGCCGTCCAAACAGATACCTTACACCTTCTGGTAGGTCGGATGGTCTGGGTCGAAAAAGAAATAAAATCGTGCATTTTAGCATTTTTAATACACTAATTTTAGCGGCTTTAATAATATCGCGAATTTTTAACTTTTTAATTAAAGTTTCGAAGTTTAGTTCATTTAATAATGTCAAAGTTTAGCACTTTTATTTAAAAGCGCTAAAAAAAAGTCGCGAATTTTAGTGCTTTTAAATAAAATCGTGAATTTTAACGCTTCTAAAAAAAAGTCGCGAATTTTACTGCTTTTAAATAAAATCGCACATTTTAGCGTGCTTAAAAGTTGAAATTTTTAGCGCTTGCAATAAAGTCGCCAACTTTCGCGATTTTTAATAAAGTTGCCAATTTTAGCACTTTTAAATAAAGTTGTCAATTTTAGTGCTTTTACATAAAATCAACCATTTTAGAGCTTCTACATAAAATTTGCAATTTACATAACATCGAGAATTTTAAAAGCTTTTGCATAAACGCGTATTTTATCACTTTTAAACAAAATTCGCGAATTTTGTTTTTTTAAATAAGAATTTTCTTAAACGTACTCTTTGGATTTTATGCATGTAAGATACTTGTTGATTTATCCTTCAAATGTCAATTTGCACAACTTATGTCTTCTGAATTTTCATCTCAAAATAACAGGTATAGCATGTCAGTTTTTACTCTCTCGTGCTATAACATCCCCTCCCCAAATAATAATAATAAAAAAATGTGTGACTATACAGTTATGCCGGCAAAAAAACAGAATTTTTCGCTTCTGTACCAAAACACTTTAGCTATATTCTTTAATATTTCTGTCACGAAGCGAATGTTTACAATTTTCTTTCTTTCAAAATTGAAGACATTAAATTCCTAGCCGAATCATTTAAAGATATTGAATATATTTATTTTCTATCCAAAAACATTTTGCAATATTGATTATAATTATTCTTCAGCCTCTTCTCAGATTCTAGCCCGATTTATGCTTATATACGCTTACATCTAGCTATGCACAGTAAGCAATAATTTATATCTGCTCTGTAAGTGCATATAATTGGAATTTGGATCGAAGTCTTAGTTTTCAAGGTATAGTGGTTATAATTCCGATATTGACGCATTTTAACCCGAGTTGTCTAATGGGTGGGAAAGCTGTAATATTTAAAATGTCACGTTCTTTCAGTGAAGCTCTTTGGAGGCTACAAGAAATTTCGGGACATTTCTGAGTATATGTTGAATTCAAATACTAATATCTGCCCTGAGTCACCCATACAAATTGTTGGACCCCTCCATATTTTATTATCCACTTTTTGGAAACTTTTCCTATCTTTTCCATATCCTCAAAAATATATATTGTGGCGGGGCTGCATTGCCTCACTCACTGCGAATACATTTTTCTGTTTTGGAAGCCTGACTTCTATAGGCTCTTGATGGAGACTTTCACATAAGTTTAACGGGGCGCGGTAGCCCTGTGGTTAGCGCGCTGGAGTTGCACTCGGTAGGCCCGAGTTCGATTCCAGCCACTGCCAAAACTGCCGCCGTCTTCACGCGGAGTACGATCACGTTAAACATGTGGGTCCGTAAGTCCTTCCGAGAGGTTGGTGGTAGGGGAAGGAGGGTACGGTCCCTGTGGATGCATCCCCCACTGGGTTCCGGTCTAAATTGGGTGGCACTTCCCGACCGTCCAAACAGTTACCTTACTCCTTTCTGGTAGATCGGACGGTCTGGGTTTTCAACATAAGTTTAACGTCTGTGACAGTATGTTTGCACTTGAAAACTATAATTTTCGGCAAAATTTTTTTCTGTGAAAACTAACATGATGATGCACCTTACAAACACATGGTGTACATGGAGGACACCCCCATAAATGAGCCCGTGACGGGAGACGACCAACGAGATAGATAGTCCGTCACTCCTCCTGGGGCGTGTACAAACTTTAGTCCAGAAAAGAAAAAACCCTCAACTATTCGGACTGGACATTTGAATTTTGGAACTGCGCAGTCGAAACTTTTGTGGCGATTGTGCGTCGCCGGGCCCCGAACCAGGGACCCTTTGGTTACAAGACCGACATTATAATCACTGAGCAAAAGCTAGCTCCTCCTCTATTCTTATAATTCGGGAACAGGCTCCAAGCATCTTTGATAGATGTCTTTGCTGCCGCACTTTCGTTCGACTGATTCGAACTTTTAATGTCCTAGGACGCTACTGCTCGAGACTTCACACAGGGCTTGTCAGCCTGTGTGACAGCAACCGACTCTGCTTCTACCAAATAACATCGAAGATGCTAGGAATCAGTACCCAAATTATAAGTTCGGATCCGGAACTAGCTTTTAGTTTAACCTTATAATGTCGGTAAGCTCCTGGTCTCGAGTTCGAGCTTGGCTGGGGTCCAATATCATCAGTTCTTACAATATCAAGGCTCCGGGCACCCTCTTGAGCCTGGTGCCCCCTCTCCCCCCCCCCCCACACACACACACTCGAGTATCTTCCGTTCCTCCCTATGAGTGACCATGCTCTGCCATTTAAAACGCCCTATTTAAAATAGATGAGCGACTTCTGTTACAATATGAGAGGAACCCCTTAAAGTTTCCATGCCAATATATCTGCACGCATAAGAATAGATTTAAAGTGAAACACTCCACGGCCAAATATGTCCTTGGAATTTAAAGCGGGGGCCATTATTCCTATGGCGGGTTTCTAATGCACTAATTGGTTGGATTGAATTAAGAAATTGGATGAAACTAATGGCCGCAGTCTGTGTAAACACCCGCTCGGGAAATATGTAACAAACAAGGGCTGTTTCGAGGCGACTTGGTGTACGGCGATGCCAACATTTATGGAAGCTGCAGTGCTCAAATGGAGTTTATTAAATAATGTCAGTAGCCATTTTCTCCAACCTGGATAGGATAAATAGAAATTTGGCGCAAATAATTGTTCCGAGTTGGGCCATTAGCGTAGTCAGAGTATCGGAAAGAGGGGAGGGGTATAACCGAATGGGGGTGTTATAGTAGTGAGTTCGTATATATCCTAAAGGAAGTATATCCTATATTATATAGGATTTTTATGAGTGGGAAAGCAGGGGAATTGGTGGTGGCCATACCCATTGGCGAAAGAAAAATTACATTAGTGTTCCCATAGAGTCCACAGTGCCAATCTTGACTGCACCTATGGTTTACAGTGCAGGATTTCGTTTTTCAGAAGCTTATGGAGAGCTAATGTATTTAATAAGAGCTATTGAAATAATTGGTGTTTACACAGTAGCAATCAATAGTGGTGTCAAGAAAAGTCATGGACCAAGCAAAAATAACTGGGAAGTATTAGGGTTGTCGTATATTTTATTCTGCAAAAGCATATAGTAAACCCATATGGCGCTACGTGCTACATGATGAGACAACTTTCGGGGGGGAGGGGGTTGACCCCATTTTGTAGTGGGGTACAGGAGGCAATTTCGCTCCCTGTTTGAGATAAAATAGTCGATCACAAAGTTGCAGAGAGTTGCAAAATTTGCTTTAAGTATTTTTACCCCCCCCCCCCCCCCCCCCCGCAAGAAATGGCACTAACGATTTTATAAGCGACAACATTCTTAATCTGCATATAACAGTGCGAACGTAGAGACATTGGAAAATACGCAGAGACATTATATTACACATGTGCACGCATACATCGTTGTGGACAGTTGCGCCGCCGGGGGGTTGGTGGGTAGTGGCCATAATCCCCCCGCCAGGAACCCATTAAATCCTGAGAATTTCGAAGAAATGATATCTGGAGAAATGAAAAACAGAATATTCGGTTGCCCTCCCTCCCCAGAATTTTTTTTTTTCTTGCGACGCTACTGCTTGCAAAAGGTAAACATTTTGTATTTTACGAGGATCACACTGAAATTTTTAAGATACGGCTAAGTGGTGTAAGTTAAACTTACCAACTCTGAGGAGTGTTCAAAGTACTTTCCTCCAACATCAATGCACTTTTGTAGGCGAATTTTCCAAAGATTAAATGCTTCAAGCCATCCAATCCTTGGAATCTATGAAAAATACACTTTTATAGCCTCATCAATCTCATCTTCGGAATGAAAACGACGCCCACGTAATTTTTTTTTTTTTAAATTAAAAAATAGCCAAAAGTCACACATAGCAAGATCAGGAGAATAGGGTGGATGTTCTATCACGTTGATGTTTTTTTGTTCAAGAAATTTGACTGTCATTCTTGCTGAATGAAAAGATGCATTGTCATGGTGAAGCATGAGTCCCCTAACATGCACTTTCTGATGACTTAGTGGAATACTAGTTAGCTGTAACTGTCTTCTGCCCCTCTAACTTTCTGGCTTTGACCAGACCTGTACTTCTGAAGAACACTGCATACATTACTTTTTTTATTGCTCGTTGTCTTTTCACTATTGTTGGTTTGGGGTCTTCTTCAAGGACCCATACTTTACTTTCTTGGCGTGTTGGAACGTCAAAAAACGGTATGTACGTTTCACCACCGGTTATGATTTTAGAAATAATGCTGTGTCCACCATCATTAAGTAATTTTAGGGTTTCTTTATACTGATTCTGACACTCTCCGCTTTTTGGTGCTCTGTTCAATTATGGAGGATCGAATGACAAACTAATTTTTTCATATGCAGTTAGTTCTACGTTAGTAATTTTATGTATAACTGCGGATCCAATGTTAAGTTCCTTCTGTATCAAGTGGTAGGTATAGCGATTATCATCGAATATTTTTCGAATGGCCGACACATTTTCTGGGACTACAGCTGACAAAGGTCTTCCTATGTGTTTGTTCGTCATCCAGGAGAGAATGTCGACCTCTTCTAAACGTTGTATATCATCTGAATACAGTGCACGAGATGGAGCATCATTTCCATATGCTAATTGTAGACGTTGAAGACATTCTTCTTAATTTAGCCCCACTTTGAAATCATAGAAAATCATAGCTCGATAATGCATGCTCTCGCGTCAATTCCATTTCCTTTCCCTTCAAAATTTATTCTACGATAGCTAAATTGTAATTGTTGCCACAAATTATCGTCTGAGGACATAAGAGTTCAAATTTAAATATCCGACCAATAATTTTTTTTAGCCCATATCGTCTGAACCTGTCTCAAAAATTTTAATGTGACTCTCGACTGTATAATCAAATCAATTTTATTTTGCTGCATTGTCTAAATATCTGATTTGAGGTAAAGGGGGTAGTTAGATTGTATATACTTCTTTTTAAGCTTCCATTTTGAAAGGGGGGGGGGGGATAGAATAGTGTACTAATTTTTCTGTACTCTATAGCTTTGTAATTGATTTCCCTCCCCCTTATCTTTAGCAGGAAATGAGATCGCTCCCCTAACCTTCCTAAATTGGGTCACCCCCCCCCCCCCCTCCTAAAGTTGTCTCATCGTATAAAGCCATTGGGGTTTCCTATTTTCCTAATCCACTTTATTACTTCGAATATAACACTATGTCTTTTGATAAATTCTTTTTCTTACATATTAAAAAATATATACGTCCAACTTTGGAATAAAATAGAAATTTTGAGTCAATAGAAAACACGGTTTGCATTTTAAATATATTGATTTTTAAATTTTTCTTATTTCCTGTAACTATTCTAAGAAATTCCAAAATAAATATCTATTGATACATGTTTTATTACCTAAAAGTAATCCAAATTCAGTGTTTTTAAAACTTTTTAAAGGATGTAAAATGTCAATGTCTAACAATTGCAATATTTATCGAATAGAAAATAATGTTAGGGCTACGATTAAAAGAAATGATAGTCATGAGGTAGGTAGGTAATCAATTGATTAAATGCCGGCAACCTCTAATGTATAACATAAAAAATCTTATTTGTTATATAAGTTGAACATATTTAAATAATAAAGACCTTATTGTTATTCAATGTCTCGTGTAAACCACCCAATTTTTTTCTAGCCTATCAGTTCATAAATGTGAGCACAAGTCTAGCAAAATAATTTCGCCTTCCTGATAACAATGTAATTTATATCGAAACGTCTAAAACATTTTCCTGGTTCCAAATAAATCAGCATCCTGTCTGTTTATTTGGCGATTTTTCTTGGCGGTGTTTTTGTCGTGTAACCCTAACTCGTGATCTCCCTTCTAGGGTCACCGAAAGGTCTTGTAATGAAACCGAAGCAAAAAGAAAGCGTCAATCAGGAGATTTTTTTTTCTTTTCATTGCCCAATTTTTTCCCCTACACCACGCAATTTTTTTTTTATTATTATTGTGGAAGAAGTGTGGGTGATACGCGAGCTTCGACGTATGTGAATGTCGCCATTCGACGATAATGTGTCTTTCGACACGAGATTCCATCAATTTATGGAAAAGACTCATTGTGCTTAGAAAAAATGTCATCCGTGTGTTACAACTTAGAAACTGCCGTCCTGTCTTTTAAGTAAATACGTAGTACTGAAGTCTGGAATCTTAATGACCTGACTGTTTTTCTGGACGATAACATTAAAAATAGCATTGAAAGTTGGAAATATATAAAATTTTATAAAAATTATTTCCCGTAATTATTTCCGTACAGTTTTCTAAAATGTATTGATTGATGACCCAAAAGAAATAAATATTGTAACAATTTCCCTAACGAGATTTTATAATATAGGAGAGATGTTGTGTTGCTGAAAAGTTATGTTAAGACTAACTAGCAACATACCCGTTCTTCGTACGAAGCATATAATATAAAGAAACTTAAAATTCACAATCATGTGCAAATTCCTATAGTATACTAAATGACAGTGTTAATCAAAATATTCTGTTAAAATATTAAATTTATTGCTTCTAAAAAGAAATGTAAGAATATCTGTTCTCACTATACAAAATTATTTTCACGGGCAGATCTGAAGAATAAAACACCCTGGCCCCTTTTGTAAGCAAATTTACAAAAAATAGGAAATTAAATCAATATATGCAATATAAAAGCGTTAAAATTGTATGGGACCCGTACTACTTATATACGTGAATATTAGAAGATATAACCTGTATTAGTAGATTACATATATAAATTGAAAATATCAATAAACCCGTAATATTTAAAAATGAAGGCCGTAATTGATTCCAATATATGCCAGAATGAAAGCGCTAAAATTATATGGGAATATATACCCGAACTACATATATTGTCGCAGATTAGAAAATATGCCAGTGTGTTAGTAGAAGATTACCCTTATTACAATGGGTTTAAAAATATTTTCCAAAATAGAAGAGATGACGTAATAAATTAAAAATATCAAAAATCCTTGTAATATTTATACCAGAAGGTCGTAATTGATTCCAATATATATCAAAATATATGCCTTGTAATACTTATATTCTCGTAGATTAGAAGATATACCCGTGCATTTGTAGAAGATTACTCGTACGACGTACAATATGTGAGTTTCAACAATTTTTGTCATAATAAAACAATAGCATAATTACTTAAAAATATCAATAATCCCTGAATCAATAATTCCCGAAAGTACTACTAATAATAATAATGTTTAAACCCGATATATATATGTGTATATGTATATATATATATATATATATATATATATATATATATATAATGTGTGTGTGTGTATATATATA